>WNGS01163519.1:3017162-3027643 GCA_020271785.1 Procambarus virginalis | reverse complement strand
AGACCAAAGTTACGAGAAGCATTCAGGCGGTATATGCCACCAGGCCTCGTCCGCGGAACCATGAGATGGATTGAAGCTACGAGGAAAGGCTTAAAGGAGGCTGAACCTCACATCGCCTGGAATAAAGAAAGAGTAGGGGAGACATGATATCCACCTACAAAATTCTCAGGGGAATTGACAGGGCGGAAAAGAGAAACTCTTCACCATGGGTGGGACACGAACAAGGGGACACAGGTGGAAACTTAGTACCCAGATGAGCCACAGAGACTTACAAAGAATTTTTTCAGTGTCAGAGTAGTTAATAAATGGAATGCATTAGGCAGTGATTGTGGTGGAGGCTGACTCCATACACAGTTTCAAGTGTAATATGATAGAGCCGTGGCTCAGGAATCTGTACCCTGTTGATTGACAGTGAGAGGCGGGACCAAACGAGCTCAAGCTACCCCCGCAAGTCACAATTAGGTGAGTACAATTAGGTGAGTACTAACCGTTTACACTCTGTACACTAACTGTTACACCTGATACACTAACTGTTACCCTGATACACTAACCGTTACACCTGATACACTAACCGTTACACCTGATACACTAACGTTACACCTGATCACTAACCTTACACCTGATACACTATACACCTGATACACTAACGTTTACACCTGATACACTAACCGTTACACCTGTACTTACACCTGATACACTAACCGTTACACCACCCAGACCCTTCAAAAGGAATGAAAATTCGGAGTATTTCCCCATCATTTCCATCCCGAGGGCACCAGGGTAGTACACGATCAGATTACGTTTTTCATCAAGCATTTGCATTATCAGGGAGAACTCATGCCTTTATCACAACATATACTTGCCTAGACCACAAGTGAGAGGTTAACACAACTTAGACACACACCCTGCAAGTTGACTCGAACTCAAAGCACAGATGTCAGACCACGAAGGAAGGATAAGACACGAATTTCTTAAATACTTTCGTATTTAATAATACATCGTCAGAAGGATGGCTTTACGGTTCAGTGGGTGTGGGTATATCGGCAGGAAAAGAGAGGTGAGGTGAGGTACAATGTCTTTAATTGGATATTAATAAGGTATTAATTAGATAAATTTAGATAATACCAATTACTTAGATAAATTGTGTATCAAGGACCTACTCAAATTGCCCTTAACTGATCAATCAAAAATGGATCTAAATTACACAAAACACTGTTAAAGTCAAAAAATTACATGATTTTCTAATCTGTATTAAAGCAGATTTAATAATAAAATATTCCTACTGAAAATGCACTTACAGATTGTTATTGGAGAAGCCATCTCCCAATCACTTAGGTGAAAACTTTCTGACAAATGAAAAACAAATCATTAGACAACTGGCCGTGTCTACAGAGTATTTATGTTGCGAAATTCTAGATTTCAACTCTTTGGATTTTGCCCTACATAGAAACCTATTACAGTCTCTACACGGTATCTTGTAAATGACACAATTATCACTGGGGGACTGTTTCTAATTGGAACTTACTTTCTAACTAAGAAACAGTCTTCGTAGTGATAATTGTGCATTTACCAAATACCTCGTGAAGACTGGGGGCACACACCAACAGGATGTACGATACAGGGTGGTAGAGTGGCGTACGAAATGAACAGGATGGTAGGATAGTGAAGAGCATGAACAGGATGGTAGGGTAGAATATGGCAAAATGGTAGGATTAGAGGAAATCGTGGGCAGGATGACTGAGTAATCAGGATGACTTGTAACCAAGATAAAAGTCTTTGGCAATTTTGCTACACTGACCAAGGGGCTCCAATCCTCTAGGTATAGAGTGTTGAGGGTGTTCACTTCCCAGTAGTGAGCGGCGCCACAGGGCTCCTGGACCCATTTTGTGCCTCGAATCCTTCCCTCCCTGTTACCTAGCAGTAAAATAGGTACCTGGGTGTTAGTCAGCTGTCACGGGCTGCTTCCTGGGGGTGGGGGGAGGAGGCCTGGTCGAGGACCGGGCCGCGGGGACACTAAAAAGCCCCGAAATCATCTCAAGATAACCTCATCTCAAGATAACCCCCCGCACTCCATGGAATGGGTATGAGGCCCGAGGGCATACTAATATATTTAACTGTACAATAAAGGAAAAGGATAGGTGGCAGTCTGGGATAGATATGCGGCTAAGTTCGACCCTAGACTTGTGCTGGTCTTGCAGTGATGTGTGTCCTCGTCTGTGGGGACAAGCTGGTTTACCAGAATTACTGGAAACTAGGGTATCGAGTCTCTCTCTCTCTCTCTCTCTCTCTCTCTCTCTCTTTGAGCGCAGGGTTGACGTGGCTTCTACGAGAATGCCAAATAAATGGACGAACGTTGATGGATAGTGTCGGCACGAATCTGTTTCCCTCTATGGTGTTCCAAATATTAGTTACAAATAGGGACTTCGGGTGATTAATTGCGTTGGTGCGGGAGGGAAGATATTCGACAATGTCTTGATCAAGACAACGCTCGCGGGGAGGTAAGGGGAGGGGAAGACACCTGCAGTATAACTACAGAAGGGACGGACGTAGCCAACTAACACAGATGGATTATTCCATGACGTTTGAATGAAATATGGAAAGCAAAATGACAGAAACTCGAATGAAAGAAGACTATACACGACGGGGGGTCACAGAAAGAAAATATGCTGCAGAATGTAGGAAAGAAAACATTTGAGCAAAGAATTGAGATTAACACGTGAGACAGGTAGTTTCCAACAGTGTATATACAAGCCCCGCCCCTGCTGTCCGCCTGGAGGGAACCTGTTGAGTGCACGCACTCATAATTAAGGTATAATCAGGTGCTGGTCCTTGTCTGCCTCATCCATCGTGACAGCCGCACCATCAGGTGCTCAGGGCGCTGCCCCCCCCCCCCCCCCGAGGCGCAGGCGTCGCCGTCCTCTCAAACAAGGCGATGATGTTGAAGTAGTTACCGATTTCCTGACAAGCTGTTGACTTGGACACCGACAGTCATTATGCTGACGAGCAACCCGACCCCCCAAATGTCTGCTGACGTCACTGCTGACGTCAAGACAGATGGGTATTAATTCGCAGACAAGTCTAGGTACAAATGATAGGATGAACAACCCAGCGGGTTTTCTTCCTATTGGGGAGTGTTGTACATGCTGCTATGGCGGTGTGTTCACTCACAGGATGAATGGCGCTGCCCAATAAACGCGTCCCTCGGGGCAAAATTAAATTAGGGCGTTGATATGGTTACACTCGCAGACAGGTACTAATCCACAATACTCTTCCTTGTGTATGTGAATGAAATGAGTGAATTATTGATATATCATGAAGAGATAATCGAGGCTAAAACCCTGACATTGGTTATAATGAAGATATAACAGAATGTAGCGGCTCAGGAGCAAACAGTATTAGACGTACAACAGCTGAAACTGTGCGGGGGACCGAGAGCTGAGGCTCAATCATGCATCACATTTAGGTGAGTACACTTAGTGCTGTTTCATCCACGTCGTCTGAGTCCTGATAATTACTTCACCTTGTCTACCTCAGCTGCCACCACGACCCCACAGAAGAAAATGTATATATGCTGGTTAGCATTGTAACTGTGTGGCCACGTCTGTGGTAGAAAATAATAATAATAATAAAAAAAAACTCGACCCCTCAGTAGTAAGTCTCCCATCTTTGTCTCCTCCTTCCGCATCCACTCTCCATCCCACACCACCTCGACCCCGGGTGGTGGAACAGGAGAGTAAAGGGAGACATGATAACCACCTACAAAATTCTCAGGTGAATTGACAGGGTGGATAAAGACAAACTCTTCAGCACGGGTGGAACACGAACAAGGGGACACAGGTAGAAACTTAGTACCCAAATGAGCCATAGAGACATTACAAAGAATTTTTCAGTGTCAAAGTAGTTAACAAATGGAATGCATTAGGCAGTGATGTGGTGGAGGCTGACTCCATACACGGATACATATATAGATATGATAAGAGTCCTGTCGGCTCAGGAATCTGTACACCAGTTGATTGACAGAGGCGGGATCAAACAGCCAGAGTCCCCGCAAGCACAACAAAGTGAGTACACACACACATTATAATATATATATATATATATATATATATATATATATATATATATATATATATATATTCTTTCGTATATTAATACATCTTCAGATTCCTTCTGAAGAATCTGAAAGGAGTTTTCAGTTGCATATAGTCCTGGGGACCATTCAGGCTTGTTCGCATATACAGTGTATATATATATATATATATATATATATATATATATATATATATATATATATATATATATATATATATATATTTAAATCTAAAAGGGGTACCACCTCTTGTGCAAGTGTAGGGACCCATAGCCTCGGAGAAGAAAATAATGAGTACTCAGAGAAGACTTTGTGGATCCTCACTGAACACTTTGATAATTTCTTCTCCTTCTTCTTCTTCTTCTTTCTCCTTCTCCTTCTTATATAGTAGTAGTAGTAGTAGTAGTAGTAGTAGTAGTAGTAGTAGTAGTAGTAGTAGTAGTAGTAGTAGTAGTAGTAGTAGTAGTAGTAGGCATCCTTCAGTCTCGGAAGACTATGGAGTTGCGCCCTGACAGGGCGCAAAGCCTAGGTAGGTAGATATGGGGGAGAAGCTGTTACCCATGCAGCAGGTCCCCCCCCCTCTCCACGTTGCTGAAATTATCCAATAGAAAGGCAAATGCTAATACACATGGTTCCAGCACCGTCGCAGGAGCTGCCAGAACGAGGTCGACGTCAACAACGAACTGCCTTAGGGGCTCCAACTCCGGATTTTTCCTCAAGGTTGACTCCTGAAGCCTTTCCCAAAAAAGGAGTATGGCCGCAAGGCAGCGGAGGTTTAAAATCAGGGTTTTCCTTCCCCTAGATGGACTGCCTTCCCAGGCTATCGAATCCCATCTACCCGGACTTATATATAAATTTATATATAAACACTTTTATGTTTATATATAAAAGTGTATATATAAACATTCTTATATATAAACACTTTTCAGTTTTTAACTTTATTTTTCTGAAGTCGACCAAGTCCACTGCGGTGTACCTCCATCCTCCGAATTGTATCGTGCTCCCTGCTCAGGTTTTCTCCATCCTCACCCCTTGCCTTCCACCATAGTGCTTGCCAGCGCTATGGTCACTGGACCTGGATAATCCTTGACACGGACCGGACAGGTCACGGTCCGTGTCAAGATGGACGGTACTCGCCGGGTCACGGGTCTGCCCCAGACGGGACACAAGCAAGAGGTCCGGGGAGAGTCAGGGACACCTTAGGTCTTAGGGCTAATTGTATGGACCGGAAACCCGAACCAGCTGGGCTCAGAGCACCTGCCTTCCCAGATGTCTTGTAGTTCCACTATTCTATACTATTTTGCCTTGTTGTAAACACCTGTCTAAACGGCAGGGAAAAAGTGTACCATTTGTATAAGCGTGTAGGGCTATTGTTCTCAGTGTGTGGTTGCTAAGGTCACGCAGAGGATACGCTATGTACAATGACAGGGTCCGTCACCGTGGCGGCACCTGGCATCCCACCACCATCACCGTTGCCACTCCGGCCAGTTTGAATAAAAACCAACGACATTTAAAACCCTGATATATGTAATTCATGTTATTAACTATAATACCGCCACACGATTATATTCAAATTAACTATATTCAACGATAATGAACGATATATGTCTCGCTGTCGCCGTAATTCCGAAAACGCTACTTGGTAACTCAAACACATGTGCTCCTCCTCCTCCTCCTCCCACCCCGCCCCTCCCCCACCAGCCTACCCCCAACACCCCCAACCAGAATCTCGGGCAGAAGCGGTCTATCTCTTCCCATACCGCGTTGAACCATTAGGGTCCCTTCCATTTACTATAAAAACAATTAAAGCATATTATACCGATAACTTTTATGCTGCCATTGAAAAAAACACGATTTATCTGTGTATAAAGAGAATTAAACGTAACTATTTAAGTGCATAGAGATGCTTAAATGTTTAATAAAACGACGAGTTGTGCAATACGATCAGTTCATTCAGGTTCAGGAAATGAATGAACAGGCAACTGATAACAACAGAGTTCACTATCAACTAATTAAATGTGATAAACGGTTGAAATTACGACCGAATGAGTGAATGGAAAGCAGGAAGCAGACGCTGCTCAAGCAGACACGCCAGCAGGAAATTGGTATTTTAACCAAATGTTCGCTTCCCGTTTTCCCGCTTTCACAGAGAATCGCTTATATCATTCACTTTTTCACTAGGAATATTCACAACCATACAGTTGTTCATCTTTTTGTTTTGTTTTTTTTACTTTTTGTGAATACGGTCATATGACCAACTGAATGTTTACTGAATTGCCACTTTGACTCTAGATATTATATATGGAAGCTTATATGATGTATTAATCTACTTTAGCACAAACGATATTATCGATGATTATACGCGTAAGAAAATATATATAAATTACAAAACATATAATAACATGTTTATTCGTGCAGCGTCAGAGTGACGTCCCGCCCAGTGACGTCCCACCCAGTAGCGTCACACCCAGTAGCGTCACAGCCAGCAACGTCACAGCCAGTAACGTCACACCCAGTAGCGTCACAGCCAGCAACGTCACAGCCAGTAACGTCACACCCAGTAACGTCACACCCAGCAACGTCCCACCCAGTGACGTCCCACCCAGTGACGTAACAACCACTTACAAGTCAAATGAACCATCTCGAAACTCATTAACCCACAGCACTTTAACGATCAAACGCTTCAAAGTGGCAGGCAGCAGCACTTAACGCCTGCTTCAGTACACACCTACCAAGACGAGTTCATTCCAATTACAGATGAAGAGTCACAATAACTTGCTTGAAAAATCGACTTGATAACGGTTCTGGGCCAGACTCACGAAGCAGTTACGCAAGCACTTACGAACCTTTACATCTTTTCTCAATCTTTGGCTGACTTTGTTTACAATTATTAAACAGTTATTGAGCTCCGAAGCACCAGGAGGCTGTTTATAACAATAACAACAGTTGATTGGCACGTTTTCATGCTTGTAAACTGTTTAATATTACCAAAGTAACCAAAGCCATCAAAGATTGAGGAAAGATGTACAGGTTCGTAAGTACTTGCAGCACTTCGTGAATCTGGTCCCAGGATGGACCGAAACGTCGTCGTCTCTTCACTTTCTAGTGTGTGTGGTTTGGTCAACACTTCATTCCAATTACATTTCAATACCCATCCTTACATTACCCATTACATGTCACATAATGAGACATCTAGTGAACGCTATGTAATAGGGGGCGGGGGGATATAAATACGGGTTACAATTTATCAACACAATACAGAACACGAAACAATTGTTACAGAATTGTTAGGTGCTGAGGCAGGAAAAACCTGGGGGGGGGGAATGGTCACTGGATTGTTTAATTCGTAAAGATACCTCGAGGAGTACTACAGTACCTAGAGGAGTACACCAGTACCTCGAGGAGTACTACAGTACCTCGACGAGAGTTACAGGAAAGTACAATCCGTCCTCAGGCTAGGCTCGTTAAAGCTGCGGCCCTCCCCCCAAGAAGTATTCATTAACTGTAAAATATTGTGCGTAAAAAAAGCTTTGTTCTCATTTACATATTAATATTATCATATGTTAGAGGCCTATGTACAGGTAGGTTAAGTCTTTAGGTTCTGTTGGCGATGATTTGTATTTGAAGTACGTGGGTGAAGCACTGACAGTGCTGCGATTCGACCAGACGTCGCCAGCGAAGTACTGTTCGAGAAATGTTCGAACAAAAAAGGTGGAACACGAGGTAAAAGACGAAGTAGAACAAGGGGTAGAATATCAGGTAGAACATCAGGTGGAACGCGAGGCAGCAGAACAAGGGGTAGAACATCAGGTGGAATGCGAGGCAGACATGTATTCAACATGTTTCAGACTTCGAACCTGCGTCCGGGAGCATCCCAGACACTGCTTTAATCGACTGAGCTACGACAGGGTAAAAAGGTTGAAACCGAAGTTCTACTGAACTTACTGGATCCCGTAGCCTCACGAGGCACAAACCAGGATTTTACACAACTCCCCCTTCCCCTGGTAATATGATAGGTCAGAAACAAGTAGTGTATTGTGAGGACTAACAATAAACAGAAGCTCCCCTATGACTCTGTAATGTCCCCATTGGTCAAACTATTATGTATTAGCGATAAGACCTACCATTAATGTATGATGACTTACTGTAAATATGTAGCTCTTGAAATAGCACTTACTCTGTAACTAGCTGACATTGTAACTATAAGGTGTGAAGGATAGATGTAATTGTTAATGAAATAATCTAAGATGAGGTCTGATAAAGACCTTTTGTGCCCTCTGTAATGCTTTTTGCGCTACCGCTCACAGGATGAGTATGGGGTGCACAATAAACTAGCCGCCTTCGGCGGCACAATCAATCAATCATCAATCCTCCCCTGCACCCGAGCTATGTCAATAGGGCGTATGCCATAAGACCGTTTTCAACCCTTTTACCCTGTCGTAGCTCAGTCGATGTTTCAGACTTTGTATGCTTCAGTTAGTAGCTTAGTTTAGTTCATTTATTATGCACCCCATACCATCTTGTGGGCGGTAGTGGAAAGGGTTACAGAGGCACATAATGGGCTCAGGGACTGAACCCCACAATTCATTTAGCTTCAGCAGTCAATTATTCTATCTAATCCTCTCCTATTACCACTCGCAGGACGAGCACGTGACATGAAATAACCTAGACGTCACAAGTGATAACAATCAGTAGAAACTACACAGCTTTTATAAATAAAAGAATTCCTCAAATATACGATCAGCCATTGCCCACTTCTGTATATGACTGTTGCTGTTAAACAATTTGTCTTTCGCTCTCTAGTTCGTTATACATCTCCCTAATTCGTTAACTTTCGTGGTCAATGTTTATGTACACGGATGGTAAATGATTTTATATATTTTGTAATATATATACTATCGAATTACGACCAGTGTAATGAACTCACTTCAATCTAAATATGTGGTTGATAAAAGCATTTAGGCCTTGCATAAACAAAGTACTGAAGCCTTCCATAAACAAAGTGTTGAAGTCTTACATAAACAAAGTACTTGAAGCCAACCTAGCCTTACCATGTACCAGATCTTTCGGTCACATTCTAACACTTATCTGGTGACATAATGCTGTTCTTATCACGTTCAGGACGCGACATGCACAGGGGAGAGGGGTAACTGAGGCATTGTGTACTCACCACCTTCATCGGTCATCACAGCGACAGTGGAGTGGGTCCGTAGCCCTCAGGGTTAACACCTGAAGGAGACCAGGTACTGGTTGTAGGTGCGTAGGCCCTGTACAACGTGACTCTGAAACACCCAGGGAGGACAGGTTAGAGGAATAGGTGGTGGCGCGGGCCTCAGGCAAAGGCTCCCTTCGCCTCCTCATCGCAAAGTCTCAAACTGTGTGATGTTTATCCGCGGCGGCAGTTTGCCTCAACTCCAACGGCTGTCTGTCAACCTCCATTTTGTCTAAATGAAGTTCTCTCTCTCTCTCTCTCTCTCTCTCTCTCAACAATAGTGAGTGAGTAGTTGAGTTTTATGGCTATTGCTCACAATAGTGATGACTTTGTCATTAATTGTCAGTGAAATGTTGGAATTCAAGCGGTATTTCCGGCTGCAAACCAAATAAGTTCGGAGAGAGCAAAGGGAGGGATACTCTTCCACACAATCTGGTTTACAGGAGTGATCGCCACTAATAAATCACACTGTCAAACTTTGCGGTTAATGAAGGTGCATCAAGAACCGCCTACAGGCTGGTTAATTCCCGTCCGCTACAACACACAACACAACAAACTACTCTCTATCTCTACACTACACGTGCACTAATACAACGTATTACTATTACTGCAGGAATGCCATACTAATATTACTGTGCTATGTCATGCTGGTTATAACACCCCATGCACCGCTACGGACATTGCAGATACCGATGGCGACTTATAATGAGAGAGTTGTCCCTCTGAAGGCTGATGCGCTATTATAGAAAATGTACCAGCCACCCGGAGCTTCAGAGAAATGGAGATCTTCGTCCGTCACGCGCATCTTGAAGGATACTATAACAATCCTGAATGTCTTCCTTAAAGTGATCTAAAAATACTATCAACTGTCTGATAGCATCAAGTTAATTACTGCAGTGAAAATACTAATTAGCGCACAGCAGCTTTCTATTTCGTGTTTTCTCCGATCCTTTCACGCCTAACCGAGTTAAATTGCGAGTTGTATCCTACACTCCAACAAAGATAATATATTTTTCAAATTTAAATGATAAACAGCACATTTTATAATTATTATTTAAGCTGAATATAGTTCACTATCAATTTCTGTCCGTGTTAAGATTTCTTTTAGAAAATTAAGAAATAAAAATACAGATGTCAGGTACCCGAGATGATCAATTCGTGAGACTGTCTTGCAGGTGC
>WNGS01163519.1:2973151-2984242 GCA_020271785.1 Procambarus virginalis | reverse complement strand
CGGGGATTGAACGCTGACCTGCAGGAAGCGAGACCGTCGCTCTACCGTCCAGCCCAAGTGGTTGAGTGAGAGGCGAGAGGGAGATGAAGTAGTGATCAACTGATCTATTGTTATAAATTCTCTGCAATCACAGGATCGAAGTTAATCGCTTGCCAACCAACATAACGCCACATGTTTGCATACAGGCATAAATAAATCCACATATAAAAACCATTCATAATACGACATAAGGCAACACATCGTGATACGTATAAAATCATATACAAAGCCACATATAACGTTACATAGCGCCGTTAAAAATCGCACTGGCCCCTTCAGACAGCCGTCACCAGTTTGTTTCAGCCTAGACACAGCCCACGTGATGAGAATCTTCTTGAGGTTATCTTGAGATGATTTCGGGGCTTCTTTTAGTGTCCCCGCGGCCCGGTCCTCGACCAGGCCTCCACCCCCAGGAAGCAGCCCGTGACAGCTGACTAACACCCAGGTACCTATTTTACTGCTAGGTAACAGGGGCATAGGGTGAAAGAAACTCTGCCCATTGTTCCTCGCCGGCGCCTGGGATCGAACCCAGGACCACAGGATCACAAGTCCAGCGTGCTTTCCGCTCGGCTGACCGGCTCCCAATTTTCCCAGAGAAACACGAAATTTTTAAACACACCTCAAAATTTGCATTAGTTTACTCCTGAAAGTAAAGACACTATTAAGACTAACATCATCACCCTCGGATGAAAGCAGTTAACAACCTGAAGCCATTAGCCTCAGATTGTTTGCCCTGTCATTAACCTTAGCTTCTTCGTCTTGTTATTAGCCTTAGATTGTTTGCAATAGACTTTCATACAAAAAAACAGCCTCGTCAGGGAACAATGATATATTTCTAGTTTGCTTCCTTTGCAGAAACATGTAACTTCTGTAATATATATATATATATATATTATATATATATATATATATATATATATATATATATATATATATATATATATATATATATATATATATATAATCACTGTAACCCTGTAACATTTATAACCGTACTCTCTGTAGCCTGTGATCTCTTTAACCACTGTAACCTCTAACTTGTGTACCCATGCAATATATGTAACAACTCCGGAACCTCTGTAACCAGTGTAACGTGTAACAAGAACATTTAAAACTCGACTTCTTCTACCGTCTACGGAAAAGCTTTTCATTGGGCTGGACGGTAGAGCGACGTCCTCGCGTCATGCAGGTCGGCGTTCAATCCCCGACCGTCCATAAGTGGTTGGGGCACCATTCGCCCCCCCCCCCCCCCATCCTAAATCCTTATCCTGACCCCTTCCGAGTGCTATATAGTCGTAATGACTTGGCTGGCGTTTTCTCCTGATAATTTCCTTTCCTTCCTCGAGCAGAATTGACGAGAACTCGGTATAAGGCTTTTCATTATCAACGACCATCTGAGAGAAGCGTACGGCTGCCGTGTCAACATGACAAACAGCAAAGGTTAATTAAGAAGAGCAACCTCGTTCAGACAAGTGTCTCGGTGTTCGGGGTCAGTTCCAAGCTCTCTTCAACAATAACAATTAGGGCTACAATTACTTGGGGCTCCCTCGTGAGGAGCACGGCCCTTGGCAGGGGCCGCCGCCCCCTATGCACTTCATCCATGTGCTAACACCGCCCGCTGTCGCCGATAGACGTCATCATCCATGTGTTAACACCGCCCGCTGTCGCCGATAGACGTCATCATCCATGTGTTAACACCGCCCGCTGTCGCCGATAGACGTCATCATCCATGTGCTAACACCGTCCATGTCGCCGATAGACGTCATCATCCATGTGCTAACACCGTCCATGTCGCCGATAGACGTCATCATCCATGTGTTAACACCGCCCGCTGTCGCCGATAGACATCATCATCCATGTGCTAACACCGCCCATGTCGCCGATAGACGTCATCATCCATGTGTTAACACCGCCCGCTGTCGCCGATAGACATCATCATCCATGTGCTAACACCGCCCATGTCGCCGATAGACGTCATCATCCATGTGTTAACACCGCCCGCTGTCGCCGATAGACATCATCATCCATGTGTTAACACCGCCCATGTCGCCGATAGACATCATCATCCATGTGTTAACACCGCCCGCTGTCGCCGATAGACATCATCATCCATGTGTTAACACCGCCCATGTCGCCGATAGACATCATCATCCATGTGTTAACACCGCCCATGTCGCCGATAGACCTCATCATCCATGTGTTAACACCGCCCGCTGTCGCCGATAGACATCAACTTCCATGTGTTAACACCGCCCGCTGTCGCCGATAGACATCATCATCCATGTGTTAACACCGCCCATGTCGCCGATAGACCTCATCATCCATGTGCTAACACCGCCCATGTCGCCGAAAGACCTCATCCTGGTGCTAACACTGTTCATAACCATCATAAATAAGTTTTAACAATGAGAGAAGACTGTATTCGGAGGAAGACAAATGTATTGACCCCCGCCCAAGTTGTGACCGGCGAGGCAGCATTAGTGCCCGGGTCAGACCTGAGCCTCGTGAGGGGACGTTAGCTGGCATGGCAGACTTCCTCTCTGGTCTTTACTGGCTCGCCCAACGCTAATTGGTAATTAATGGCTTGGCACAGTGCCAAGCTCATTTGCATATTGTCATGATAATTGGAAGATATATCAAAACACTCCACAGATTCCCTTCTTTAGTTAAAAGCATTTTCATATATATGTGTGTGTGTGTGTGTGTATTCACCTAATTGTACTGGCGGGGGTTGAGCTCTGGCTCTTTGGTCCCGCCTCTCAACTGTCAATCAACTGATGTACAGGTTCCTGAGCCTCCTGGGCTCTATCATATCTACATTTGAAACTGTGAATGGAGTCAGCCTCCACCACATCACTGCCTAATGCATTCCATCTGTTAACTACTCTGACACTGAAAAAGTTCTTTCTAGCGTCCCTGTGGCTCATGTGGGTTCCCAGTTTCCACCTGTGTTCCCTTGTTCGCGTACCATCCGCGTTAAACAGTTTATCTTTATCTACCGTGTCAATTCCTCTTGAGAATTTAGTAGGTAGTGATCATGTCTCCCCTAAATCTTCTGTTTTCCAGCGACGTGAGGTGCATTTCACGCAGCCTTTCCTCGTAACTCCTGCCTCTTAGTTCTGGGACTAGCCTAGTGGCATACCACTAGGAATGTCGCTGTGTGTGTGTGTGTGTGTGTGTGTGTGTGTGTGTGTGTGTGTGTGTGTGTGTGTGTGTGTGTGTGTGTGTGTGTGTGTGTTGTTTTATCGAACAACGCCTTTTCTTCTTTTCATATTTTCACAGTGAAAGACCACAAGTTGAGGATTACAGAGAATTTAACTGAATTAAAACTCGCCTGCTATTCATCATGGCCAAATAACTAGGGTCTTTGAGTCGGCTTCAAGTCACTGGTCAAAGATTGTGAACCTGAGAGCTTCAGATTGCGGGTAGGAGCTTATGAAACAACAGGCGTTTCTGCCCTGGATCCCCAGCACTTAGGTGCTGAAACAGGAGACTGGTAATCCAGTTCTCCATGCACACTTGCCTCAGGTGCTACGGATCTCATATACTACGCACATAAAAGTGTACTGGTGGTTCAAGTTCCTGTATTTGTTGTTCTTGACTGTGTTCTTATTGCTGGTGGCGCCGCCTGCTTTGCCAACAATGAACGAGATACAGGTTTGCTATATTATGTGTTGTGTTATATTACTCCCTGTGTTATATTATGAACCCATCTGTGTAATGTATACAACTTTTTGGGGTTAAATCAGGATTTTTTGCCTGAAATCGCGTAACCCTCTAACCGTCGGGGATGGATCCTTGGCATACGATTCCCGATGGTTCAAGTGGTTGGGCGCGATTATTACCCTCTGGCCTTTGGCAGCTCCTTGTTCTCATGTCCCTTCCAAGTGCTATATAGTCGTACTGTCTTAGCACTTCCTCCTGATAATTTCCACGCCCCTCTGCTGGGCATTGAGATGTGGCAAGGCTCTTGTTGATGTCATGACTTCATCATGACTTGTATGTCAACCTTTCAGCTTGAGAGGTGCAGACTGTGCAAATCACATTGGTCGGTTTTCACTTGGTTGCAAAAATATATTTGTAATTAGTGTGAATTGTTGCAGACATAGGTGCTGGTAGAATAAATTTCTCTGCCGGAAGGAGACATACGGCTCGTCTACCCACATTTGTAAAACAAATGCATGATACTTAGGAGGGAATGTGCGCTGTGTGAGAAGTTGGAAACATTGTGGTCATGGCTTATATCAGTACTTTCTTCCATCCTCTTTTAGCTCGGTGATATTTCAACCTAGGATCTCCTTGATCATGTAATCGAGAAGGGTGCAATCTACTTGATTAATTCAATTATGTGGTGTTTGGCAGGACTTCTTTTTTACTCTCTCTCTNAGAGAGAGAGAGAGAGAGAGAGAGAGAGAGAGAGAGAGAGAGAGAGAGAGAGAGAGAGAGAGAGAGAGAGAGAGAGAATATATGAGGGGCTTCTCATAGTTGGTTTGGTTGGATATAGATGTGACGCCAAGCTCTGGATGGTCTACAACCTGCGAGATGGTGATGGTGTTTCTCGTAACACTGCCGTGAACGGCTTACCGTTCCCCGTGGGCTCAGAATGGTCACTTATAACCACCATACGTACTGCTCGGTCACTTCACTATCGGTCGTTCCCCACGTTCTCCTTGTGCCATCCGCCCATTGGTCATTACACCTTCATGATAAACAACCGCAGTAAAACCATTTTTTGTTTACTTTCTGTGAGGTACCAGGTCTTCTGGGTCTGGTCTACTGTGAGGTACCAGGTCTTCTGGGTCTAGTCTACTGTGAGGTACCAGGTCTTCTGGGTCTGGTCTACTGTGAGGTACCAGGTCTTCTGGGTCTGGTCTACTGTGAGGTACCAGGTCTTCTGGGTCTGGTCTACTGTAAGGTACCTGGTCTTCTGGGTCTGGTCTACTGTGAGGTACCAGGTCTTCTGGGTCTGGTCTACTGTGAGGTACCAGGTCTTCTGGGTCTAGTCTACTGTGAGGTACCAAGTCTTCTGGGTCTGGCCTACTGTGAGGTACCAGGTCTTCTGGGTCTGGTCTACTGTGAGGTACCAGGTCTTCTGGGTCTAGTCTACTGTGAGGTACCTGGTCTTCTGGGTCTGGTCTACTGTGAGGTACCTGGTCTTCTGGGTCTGGTCTACTGTGAGGTACCAGGTCTTCTGGGTCTGGTCTACTGTGAAGTACCAGGTCTTCTGGTCTGGTCTACTGTGAGGTACCAGGTCTTCTGGGTCTGGTCTACTGTGAGGTACCAGGTCTTCTGGATCTGGTCTACTGTGAAGTACCAGGTCTTCTGGGTCTGGTCTACTGTGAGGTACCAAGTCTTCTGGGTCTGGTCTACTGTGAGGTACCAGGTCTTCTGGGTCTTGTCTGTGAGGTACCAGGTCTTCTGGGTCTGGTCTACTGTGAGGTACCTGGTCTTCTGGGTCTGGTCTACTGTGAGGTACCTGGTCTTCTGGGTCTGGTCTACTGTGAGGTACCAGGTCTTCTGGGTCTGGTGTACTGTGAAGTACCAGGTCTTCTGGGTCTGGTCTACTGTGAGGTACCAGGTCTTCTGGGTCTGGTCTACTGTGAGGTACCAGGTCTTCTGGATCTGGTCTACTGTGAAGTACCAGGTCTTCTGGGTCTGGTCTACTGTGAGGTACCAGGTCTTCTGGGTCTGGTCTACTGTGAGGTACCAGGTCTTCTGGGTCTGGTTTACTGTGAGGTACCAGGTCTTCTGGGTCTGGTCTACTGTGAGGTACCAGGTCTTCTGGGTCTGGTCTACTGTGAGGTACCAGATCTTCTGGGTCTAGTCAACTGTGAAGTACCAGGTCTTCTGGGTCTAGTCTACTGTGAGGTACCAGGTCTTCTGGGTCTGGTCTACTGTGAGGTACCAGGTCTTCTGGGTCTAGTCTACTGTGAGGTACCAGGTCTTCTGGGTCTGGTCTACTGTGAGGTACCAGGTCTTCTGGGTCTGGTCTACTGTGAAGTACCAGGTCTTCTGGGTCTGGTCTACTGTGAGGTACCAGGTCTTCTGGGTCTGGTCTACTGTGAGGTACCAGGTCTTCTGGATCTGGTCTACTGTGAGGTACCAGGTCTTCTGGGTCTGGTCTACTGTGAGGTACCAGGTCTTCTGGGTCTGGTCTACTGTGAGGTACCAGGTCTTCTGGGTCTAGTCTACTGTGAGGTACCAGGTCTTCTGGGTCTGGTCTACTGTGAGGTACCAGGTCTTCTGGGTCTGGTCTACTGTGAGGTACCAGGTCTTCTGAGTCTGGTCTACTATGAAGTAGACCAGACTCAGACTCCACTTATCTCAGATATTCAAATTCAAAGACTATTCATAAATGTTTGTACATTTATAGCTGGGATACATTACACAAAGTGACATAAAATTATTTACTAAAGTCATAAGAATAACATATACCTTGAGGTTACCTTGAGGTGCTTCCGGGGCTTAGGGTCCCCGCGGCCCGGTCATCGACCAGGCCTCCTGGTTGCTGGACTGATCAACCAGGCTGTTGGTATAAGTAATTATATCTTGTATATGCTACATTTAGATTTAGAAGCTACATTTATCAGTGATTTAAAAATTATTACAGTTGTCAAATTAAGAATCAAACCTCACAAACTATCCTGCGAGACGAAGGCTTCGAACCAGACTAATCACCGGAACTATGTTACTCCTCACAGTTTAGGAAGGCTAGTTAATAACAGCCTTTGTCCCTTGTCTCTCTGTCTTTTTTTCAATCCCCGACCGTCCAAGTGGTTGGATACCATTCCTTTCCCCCCGTCCCATCCCAAATCCTTATCCTGACCCCTCCTTCCCAGTGCTGTATAGTCGTAATGGCTTGGTGCTTTCTCCTAATAGTTCTCTCTCTGTTCTTGTCTGCGTGTCTGCTTATCCTTCTCTCCTCATATAAACCTGTCCGCTGCTACACTACCCACCTGTTCAGCCACGCATCTATTGTATGCTTAAATCAGTAACAACAGCGGGCGGAAGCGTTTTTCTACCGCGGCCCTCAAAAGGGAGCAGCTATGTGACGGGGCCGGGAAAAAAAAAAGTTGTACCACACACAGGGCCCATATTTTTGCGGCTGGCTTCGATAAGTGTGCTTTTTAACTCTTTTGTATGGAGTGATAAAATGCACTACTCTTCAATACAATCCCGCCGAAGACCATAACAATGTGAGGTAAACAACATGCGAAAAGTTCGACGACTTTTCAAAGTCCTTGTGGGTGGCAGGTACGTCACCTATTCTACTGTGATTCTATGCGTGATATCGTTGGATATCTAGCATATATATTCATTAGAAAAAAAAGCAATACAAATAATTAGCTGGCACTAGTGGTTAATAAGAAAAAATATGCCAAATTATGTTTTATTCACAGTATAAAACCCTCGCCGCTACATGTATATTCTAAAGTTAAAGTGATTTGATATAATAATTTAGAAGCGACGGTGGTGGTCTTAATATTTTCTTATCAGGGAAGTGAAAGTCAAGGAAGAGTAGATCATCGTGATCACAGCTGCAGGTGTGCGGTCACAGCTGCAGGTGTGTGGTCACAGCTGCAGGTGTGTGGCCACAGCTGCAGGTGTGTGGTCACAGCTGCAGGTGTGTGGTCAAAGCTGCAGGTGTGCGATCACAGCTGCAGGGGTGTGGTCACAGCTGCAGGTGTGTGGTCACAGCTGCAGACCTCCCAGCGCGAGACCTCCTAGCACGAGACCTCCCAGCGCGAGACCTCCCAGCGCGAGACCTCCCAGCACGAGACCTCCCAGCACGTGACCTCCCAGCACGAGACCTCTCAGCGCGAGACCTCCCAGCCCGAGACCTCCCAGCACGAGACCTCCCAGCGCGAGACCTCCCAGCGCGAGACCTCCCAGCGCGAGACCTCCCAGCGCGAGACCTCCCAGCACGTGACCTCCCAGCACGAGACCTCCCAGCGCGAGACCTCCTAGCACGAGACCTCCCAGCACGTGACCTCCCAGCGCGAGACCTCCCAGCGCGAGACCTCCCAGCACAAGACCTCCCAGCGCGAGACCTCCCAGCGCGAGACCTCCCAGCGCGAGACCTCCCAGCACGTGTCCTCCCAGCACGAGACCTCCCAGCACGAGACCTCCCAGCGCGAGACCTCCCAGCGCGAGACCTCCCAGCACGTGACCTCCCAGCACGTGACCTTCCGGCGCGAGACCTCCCAGCGCGAGACCTCCCAGCGCGAGACCTCCCAGCACGAGACCTCCCAGCACGAGACCTCCCAGCGCGAGACCTCCCAGCGCGAGACCTCCCAGCACGTGACCTCCCAGCACGTGACCTTCCGGCGCGAGACCTCCCAGCGCGAGACCTCCCAGCGCGAGACCTCCCAGCGCGAGACCTCCCAGCACGTGACCTCCCAGCGCGAGACCTCCCAGGACGAGACCTCCCAGCGCGAGACCTCCCAGCACGAGACCTCCCAGCGCGAGACCTCCCAGCGCGAGACCTCCCAGCGCGAGACCTCCCAGCACGTGACCTCCCAGCGCGAGACCTCCAAGGACGAGACCTCCCAGCGCGAGACCAACCAGCACGAGGCCTCCCAGCACGTGACCTTCCGGCGCGAAACCTCCCAGCGCGAGAAAAGAAACTGGAATTCGCAATTCACTTTGCAAATTACGCACAAACAGAGAGAGGGCGAAGATACGCCCTTATCACTAATCAGTCATAAATACTTGTTCGCGAAACATTCTTACAACGCGTAGCCTTTTCTTCCTCGCGACATTCAACAGCTTATTTAAAACCCTTTACTGGGATTGGTCTAGGTTCGTACGCATATGGACGGTTAAAGCGAACAGATTAGACGCCTGTCATTTCGTAGTAACAGGCTGCGATATATAATGAGGAAATAAGACTCCAGTGTAAGGAGTTGTTACGCACAGTTGTTACGATAGTGCACACTAACTTGATCTGGTTACATTTTCGTCTTGACAAACATCTTGAGTACGCATACAAGTTAATGCATCTTAACAACCAACACCTGACGAACGCCAGGAATGTCGTCGACTACAGGGGTTTCGAGTACTGGACCTGGAGGGGAAGGAGACCCATCGCCAGGGCCCCTCGAGTACTGGACCTGGAGGGGAAGGAGCCCCATCGCCAGGGGCCCCTCGAATACTGGGCCTGGAGGGGAAGGAGACCCATCGCCAGGGCCCCTCGAGTACTGGGCCTGGAGGGGAAGGAGACTCATCGCCAGGGGCCCTGGAGCAGGGAGGGAGCAGGGAGGGACAGGGGGCAGCTGAGGGCGGCCCACACAGATGAAAGGTACACATGCGGGTGAATGGCCACAGAATGAAACCCAAACACGAGCTTCTTTAACCCCCCCCCCCTCACCCGCACTTCCTTTCACACAGGAAAGCCACCAATTTACTGTCCACTTGAGTGACTTCTTGATACCCGTCTTCTTCCCTTGATGGCTTCCTCCATTACTTTTGTGTCAAACATTGCCGCTCCAATATTGGCTATTGCAGGAGCAACATCGACGCCCAGTATTGCAACATTGACTGCAGACGTATTTTTGTGCTAATCAATTAATGAATCACTGATGCAACTTGAAATGCCATTAGTATACCGGAGTCAAGATACCAAAACTTGAAAATTAAAATGGAAGAAAACTTGAAAGCAATTTAATGGCGTTGATATGGGAGAGGGAACGGAAATACAGCCTTTGATCTCAGACTTCATCATACTCTTTATACTCACATCTCATCATCCACACTGATGTATACAAGACTGAGAGCGTGTCTGTGTACCGAGTGGGGAAGTGGCTCTTACATCTCCAGACCTACGTTCGAATCCTACAAGCAGTTCATATTTCAATTCCAAATATGTATCAGCAAAAACGAGAAGAGATGCACGCATGTTTGCTCTTTCGAAAACAATTAGCAACATAATGAATTATGTACATGCAAATAAAGCACCATCAAAGAATATATGCGTATATACCAATTTCGAAAGTTAAGGTAGTTTTTGGGTATTGTTCTCTAATATATACAGAAGCGATTAAGTTCATAAGTGCACTTGTGAGTGACGGGAATGATGATCTTATCAAGTGTTCTATTGAGATTAATGTCTGGTATACGCGCAGGTTTCAAATAATCACAGGATGTAGAGTGTTGCTTAGTGCTTTCTACTCAAACATACACAAATTTTCTGCTTTTGGGAAATGAGGCGACCCCCAGTTGCTCTAGATAATAAATTACATGATGCCTTCCAATCAACTTTGAGCCCAAAAGCTGGACAGCTGGTAACTTACAAAACACTGATATCCATCTACACACAAAAATTCATTCGCTCTGATCTCCAGAACGATAGAAAATGGTTAAATCCATCATCAATTATGAAACCAGCATGGAGGCACTCAACTGCGTCTCGAGAACCGGACCTGTGCAAATATTAGCAATGAGCAATGGCAAATGTAATAGCGGCACCCCCATTTCACTTAGTTCCAGGACATTCAAGGTAAATTAATGGTCTGGAAAGATTGGGGATTGATTAAGATTAAGCCAACCAGGAGGTGGCACGGGCATGAATAGTCCGTAAGCCTGGAAAGGTCATACCGACTCTATTTCTGAGCATTGTTGAAGCAAGTCTTCCTTCCTCGGGGAGGAAGGAAGACTAGTAATATTGCCATCCAGTCCACTCTTCTGGAGGACTGAAACAGGAATCATATTCAATCATGTGGATACTCGATGAGTGAAGTGCGAATATCCATACAGGCATGATGATTAACATAAAGGACCCCATACAGCACTTGAGCACCACCGTACGGCCCTCAAGCACAACCTAACAGCCCTTACAACCCAGCAATTGACCTCTACTCGTATGACCCGTCTCAAGGAAGTGTATCTGGCAAATATAACGATGACACCTGATGACAAGATTAAAGAAATGGTGCAAAAATGAAATCGCGTGCGATCACACGTGACCTTGGGAAATGGGCCACTACAGTCTCGTATATCTCGTGTGTTTTACTGTAGAGATACAACTATCCGCCTATCATCAGTTCTTACAAA
>WNGS01163519.1:2943980-2969047 GCA_020271785.1 Procambarus virginalis | reverse complement strand
CAATCTTCAACAAGGACGAACACCCCTTAGAGGAATGAAAAGCTGGGCTTGGGAGCTAGTGCTTGGCGCGGGGTAAATGGTAGCAGGTGAGTACCCGTAGATAAATAACTCCGCAGGATGGCTGAGTAACACAAGAGGTGAACACAATGGTTCTTGCATGCCCCTCGGGGCCTCTGGGTAATTAACCACCAGCCACTGAACTGCTGCTGCCAGGACGAACAATGCTCAGTCTCACAAAGCTCAAGAGAATAGGTCCAGGACCGAATCTAAAAGAATATATATTACAGAAATAGGGATCGGCACGAGGAAAAAGCTGATTGATTATTGATTTCCAACATTAAAATAAATAACAACTATTGATTTCCAAGCGGAGTGGAAATTGGAGGACCTCACTGAGACATTATATATGATATCATGAAGATTATATCCGGAGCCACGGAGGCTATATCTGGTACCAGGGACATATTATCAGAACCGTGGGCATTATATCTTATACAAGTTCTCAACAGAGATGGAACATTGGTTTTATTTGGAACAATGACGCCTCAAGTTACAATCTGAATTGCCTCAAGTATATCTTCTGAAACCCCGTTCTATTTACTTACGACTCTTACGCTTTAGGAAGTTTGCGTGACATTTCTGCCACCTGTCTCTGGTAGGGTGATGTAGCCACCTGTCTCTGGCAGGGTGATGTAGCCACCTGTCTCTGGTAGGGTGATCTAGCCACCTGTCCTCTGGCAGGGTGATCTAGCCACCTGTCTCTGGCAGGGTGATCTAGCCACCTGTCTCTGGCAGGGTGATCTAGCCACTTCATCTGTGAACCTAGATGAAATCACCTATATGTGCATACAGGGCTGAGTGGCAGCACCTAAGCCTTGCCTTTTGAACTGTTAGTGGATCAATTCAATGGTTCTTACTCTGCTTTTTCTGGCGTCTCTGATCATCTGCCTTTAACTTCCATCTCTGTAACCTCATGTTGATGTTCCTACCTTGTAAGTTTTCATTATAAAGAATGACGTTAACATGTCTCCCCTGATGAGTAAGTGACTGATTAAGTGAGTAAGTGAGTGATGAGGGGTGCAAATCCATCGCACCCAAGACGGCTCGCCAATGTATTTTAAAACTTCCCTAACCTTACTTAACTTAACGTGACCCAAACCAACTTAACTCAACCGAGCCTATCACAGCCTAACCTAAGCTAATGCAGTCTAACCTAACGATATATGTTGGTTTAACACTGAGAACTGTCTAATATACGTTTAATATGAGAATATACGTTTAAATGTATACGTGATATTGCTCTGAGTTACATCGTTGGTACTCTTTATTATCTTTACCTTCCATGAAATAAAAGGGTTCTGTTTCGTTTTAAGTGAAAACATTACCTATAATTTTAAAGATAAATTGTAAGATATTTAATAGTCTTAAAAACTTTTTCTAAATCTTTTAATAAAAGTATTTGAAATAACTTCTTTAATTAAATATTTTAATGGTCTTATACTCCAATTGTATCTTTTAATGACTTTAAATACACGAATAAAATATTTTAATAATCTTCATACTCTAATTAAACTTTTCATGATATTAAATTCTCGAATTAAATTTTTGAATGAATTTAAGTACATCAATTAGTTCATTAATGATCTTAAATATTTGAATTGAGTTCTTTAATAACTCTTAAAAAACTTCACTTGAATCCTTTATTGTACTTATGCTCTCAATGTCCACATACTTCAAAAGATTACACAAGTGCTGAAGAACTCCGGAGGAAGCTCACGACTCCTCCACAAAGTCAATGTGAACACGAGGGAACACCTGCATGTCTTAGCAACGTTTGTGTGGGTCAGTAAAGCTTGGCAACGTTTATGTGGCTCAGTAAAGCTTGGCAACGTTTGTGTGGCTAAGTAAAGCTTGGCAACGTTTATGTGGCTCAGTAAAGCTTGGCAACGTTTGTGTGGCTAAGTAAAGCTTGGCAACGTTTGTGTGGCTCAGTAAAGCTTGGCAACGTTTGTGTTGCTCAGTAAAGCTTAGCAACGTTTGTGTGGCTCAGTAAAGCTTAGCAACGTTTGTGTGGCTCAGTAAAGCTTAGCAACGTTTTTGTGCCTCATTAAGCTTAGCAACGTTTGTATGGCTCAGTAAAGCTTGGCAACGTTTGTGTGGCTCAGTAAAGCTTGGCAACGTTTGTATGGCTCAGTAAAGCTTGACAACGTTTGTGTGGCTCAGTAAAGCTTAGCAACGTTTGTGTGGCTCAGTAAAGCTTGGCAACGTTTGTGTGCCTCAGTAAAGCTTAGCAAGAGTCAAAGAATGTTTTAGGGAGCTCTTGCGAGCAGAAGGTCTGGTCCACAATAACATTTCCGTTTTCGCTCGCTGTGTTGCGAGAGCTCGGTAGGAAATGCAAGAGTGGGATAAAGTTGTCTTGGTTGTGAGTCTATGCAGCTCAGGACGCCGGCAGGTAACTGATCGAGAGCTCAGGATTTGTCCAAAACACTTGAGGAAAGAAAATCCCCGGTACTGGCGTGGTCCATTCATCTACGTTTCATTCCTGACGTGTCTAAGCGCTTCGAAGCTTCCTTCGTGCAACCGGGACAAAGCCTCAGGGGCGAATCCCACACATTTACAGTGCATCGGTTTCTGGTTTCCAGCGCATTATTGTGGCACCCGGCCTTGCCCGGGTGCCTGACGCCACATCGTCTCTACACACTTTCTTTATCACTGTCACCACCTTCTCTACACACACACACTCTCTCTCTCTTCATCATTGTCACCATCTTCTCTATCACTCTCTTCATCACTGTCACCATCTTCTCTATCACTCCCTTCATCACTGTCACCATCTTCTTTACACACCATCGTAACTACTCTCTCCCTCACCAAGATTAACCACTTGGCGTGGAATGTAGAGCGACGGTTTCGCTTCATGCGGTCGGCGTTCAATACCCCGACCATCCAAGTGGTTGGGCACCATTCCTTCCCCCCGTCCCATCCCTAATCCTTATCCTGATCCCTAACATGTGCTATATAGTCTAATGGCTTGGCGTTTTCCCCCTGATATTTCCCCTTTCCTTCTTCTTCCCACTTCCGAGATCCTGCGACACCTTTGTTATTTTCACCCACCCCTCCATGCCCTTCCCTACCCTTCCCCACCTTCCCTACCCTTCATCACTCCCTACCCTTCACCACCTTCCCTACCCTTCATCACCTTCCCTACCCATCATCACCTTCCCTACCCTTCACCACCTTCCCTACCTTCACCACCTTCCTACCCTTCACCACCTTCCCTACCCTTCACCACCTTCCCTACCCTTCACCACCTTCCCTACCCTCACCACCTTCCCTACCCTTCACCACCTTCCCTACCCTTCACCACCTTCCCTACCCTTCATCACCTTCCTACCCATCATCACCTTCCCTACCCTTCACCACCTTCCCTACCCTTCACCACCTTCCCTACCCTACCAATCACCACCTTCCCTACCTTTCACCACCTTCCCTACCCTCACCACCTTCCCTACCCTTCACCACCTTCCCTACCCTTCACCACCTTCCCTACCCTTCACCACCTTCCCTACCCTTCACCACCTTCCCTACCCTTCACCACCTTCCCTACCCTTCACCACCTTCCCTACCCTTCACCACCTTCCCTACCCTTCACCACCTTCCCTACCCTTCACCACCTTCCCTACCCTTCATCCCTTCCCTACCCTTCCATCACCTTCCCTACCCTCACCACCTTCCCTAACCCTTCATCACTTCCCTACCCTTCACACCTTCCCTACCCATCATCACCTTCCCTACCCTTCACCACCTTCCCTACCCTTCCCACCTTCCCTACCCTTCACCACCTTCCCTACCCTTCACCACCTTCCCTACCCTTCACCACCTTCCCTACCCTTCACCACCTTCCCTACCCTTCACCACCTCCCTACCCTTCATCACCTTCCCTACCCTTCATCACCTTCCCTACCCTTCACCACCTTCCCTACCCTTCATCACCTTCCCTACCCTTCACCACCTTCCCTACCCTTCACCACCTTCCCTACCCTTCACCACCTTTCCTACCCTTCACCACCTTTCCTACCCTTCATCACCTTAGCTTAGCGAGTCGAACTCGCTAAGTTCCACATAGATTTTAAGTTATTTCCCTGCTGCAAATTTCGTAAAAGTACCGCTTCTAATTTAACACGTTTCTAAGTGTAAAAGTAATATTCTAAGTGTACAAGTAACGTTTCTAAGTGTGCACGTAACGTTGCTAAGTGTAAAGTAACGTGTCTAAGTGTAAAAGTAACGTTTCTAATGTTAAAGTAAGGTTCTAAGTAAAAAATATGTTTCTGAGGTATAAGTAAGGTTAAAGGGTTAAAGTGAGGTTGGTAAGTAAAAAATTATGTTTTAAGTGCATAAGTAAGGTTTCTAAGTGTTAAGTAAGGGTTTCTAAGTAAAAAATAATGTTTTTAAGTGTATAAATAAGATTTCTAAGTGTTAGAGTAAGGTTTCTATGTGCTAAAGTAAGGTTTCTAAGTGCTAAGTAAGGTTTCTAAGTAAAAAAATAATGTTTCTAAGGTATAAGTCAGGTTTTTTAAGTGTCAAAGTAAGGTTTCTAAGAGCAAAACATGAGGATACTTTGTACTTGAAACCACCTTAACTTGCAAGAGTCAAACAGACAGTGACCCCGCCTCGCTACAGGCCTCTAAGTTGCCTGCCTTCCAGCCAAAGGGGTTTTCCCTTCCTCTCAGCAACAAGAGGCCCACGCCTCCTCCATCTCCTAGGGACCCACGCCTCCTCTAGCTCCTAGGGGCCCACGCCTGCCCCAGCTCTTAGGGGCTTTGAGGGACACTCACCAACGCCGTCACCTCGCTTTCCACAAAACCGACTTTAACGGGACTTTGAGGCTTTACCTGCATTAGTGTCTCCAGACATGAGGGCTTCGCCAGGCGCACGTACTCGCTGAGCTGGTTGGTACCTCCCCGTGGTACCTCTATGCTGGTACCTCTATGTTGTACCTCTCCCGGTGGTACCTCCATGCTGGTACCTTCCCCGTGGTACCTCTATGCTGGTACCTCCATGCTGTACCTGCCCCCGGTGGTACCTCCATGCTAGTACCTCCTCCCTTGGTACCTCCCGTTCTAACCAGAGGCTTCCTGGGACTCGCGACCAGAGGCTTCCTGGCCATTGTACAAAAGTACTGGAAGCCGCCTGACCCTTAACCNTGCACGACAACGACTGCACGACAACGACTGCACGCCACGACTGCACGACAACGACTGCACGCCAGCGACTGCACGACAACGACTGCACGACAGCGACTGCACGACAACGACTGATCGACAACGACTGCACGACAGCGACTGCACGACAACGACTGATCGACAACGACTGATCGACAACGACTGCACGACAACGACTGCACGACAGCGACACTGCACGACAAACGACTGCACGACAGCGACTGCACGACAACGACTGCACGACAGCGACTGCACGACAACGACTGATCGACAACGACTGCACGACAGCGACTGCACGACAACGACTGCACGACAGCGACTGCACGACAGCGACTGCACGCCAGCGACTGCACGCCAGCGACTGCACGCCAGCGACTGCACGCAGCGACTGCACGCCAACGACTGCACGCCAACGACTGCACGACAGCGACTGCACGACAACGACTGCACGACAACGACTGCACGACAGCGACTGCACGACAGCGACTGCACGACAACGACTGCACGCCAACGACTGCACGCCAGCGACTGCACGCCAACGACTGCACGACAACGACTGCACGCCACGACTGCACGCCAACGACTGCACGACAACGACTGCAACGACAACGCTGCACGACAACGCCTGCACGCCAACGACTGCACGCAACGACTGCAACGACTGCCAACGCCTGCACGACAACGACTGCACGACAGCGACTGCACGACAACGACTGATCGACAACGACTGCACGACAGCGACTGCACGACAACGACTGATCGACAACGACTGATCGACAACGGCTGCACGACAGCGACTGCACACCAACGACTGCACGACAGCGACTGCACACCAACGACTGCACGACAACGACTGCACGCCAGCGACTGCACGCCAGCGACTGCACGACAACGACTGCACGACAACGACTGCACGCCAGCGACTGCACGACAACGACTGCACGACAGCGACTGCACGACAACGACTGCACGACAGCGACTGCACGACAACGACTGATCGACAACGACTGCACGACAGCGACTGCACGACAACGACTGATCGACAACGACTGCACGACAACGACTGCACGACAACGACTGCACGACAGCGACTGCACGACAACGACTGCACGACAGCGACTGCACGACAACGACTGCACGACAGCGACTGCACGACAACGACTGATCGACAACGACTGCACGACAGCGACTGCACGACAACGACTGCACGACAGCGACTGCACGACAGCGACTGCACGCCAGCGACTGCACGCCAGCGACTGCACGCCAGCGACTGCACGCCAACGACTGCACGCCAGCGACTGCACGACAACGACTGCACGACAACGACTGCACGACAGCGACTGCACGACAGCGACTGCACGACAACGACTGCACGCCAACGACTGCACGCCAGCGACTGCACGCCAACGACTGCACGACAACGACTGCACGCCAACGACTGCACGCCAACGACTGCACGACAACGACTGCAAGACAACGCCTGCACGACAACGCCTGCACGCCAACGACTGCACGCCAACGACTGCACGACAACGACTGCAAGACAACGCCTGCACGACAACGCCTGCACGACACCGACTGCACGACAGCGACTGCACGACAACGACTGCACGCCAGCGACTGCACGACAACGACTGCACGACAACGCCTGCACGACAACGACTGCACGACAGCGACTGCACGACAACGACTGCACGACAACGACTGCACGGCAACGACTGCACGACAACGACTGCACGCCAGCGACTGCACGACAACGACTGCACAATGACTGCACAACGACTGCACGCCAGCGACTGCACGACAACGACTGCACGACAACGCCTGCACGACAACGACTGCACGACAGCGACTGCACGACAACGACTGCACGACAACGACTGCACGACAACGCCTGCACGACAACGACTGCTCGACAACGACTGCACGACAACGACTGCACGCCAACGACTGCACGACAACGACTGCACGCCAACGACTGCACGACAACGACTGCACGCCAGCGACTGCACGACAACGACTGCACGACAACGACTGCACGACAACGCCTGCACGACAACGACTGCTCGACAACGACTGCACGACAACGACTGCACGCCAGCGACTGCACGCCAACGACTGCACAACGACTGCACAACGACTGCACGCCAGCGACTGCACGCCAACGACTGCTCGACAACGACTGCTCGCCAACGACTAAACATAACTCAGTAGAGCTTCTAGTTTACCGGATATATATTAAATACTAATTGGAGTATCCGGCGGTGTCCAATTCGACTCGGGCACCGCCGGGGTCCATGGTACATGTCGACCATGTTAGGTACGTACCCCACAGTAATATGGGTGCAAAGTTGGGTGACGCTAGCCCCAAGTGTCTGACCTCCAGCCTCAAACAGCCAGACATTCTAATTTATAAATATAGATAAGTTGCGTTATCCTTGTTTTTCCTCCTCAAGGGAGGCGTGTACTTGACCATATCTCCCAATATATCTCACAGGAGAGTTATTTCTGCTCATATATTTCAGTTTATCTCAAGATAAAGGAAGGTATCCCTGCTCTTATATCGCAGTATATCGCACGATAAATGGAGGTATCCCTGGTCATATATCCCCGTATATCGCACGATAAAGGAAGACATCCCCCTAATCAAGATAACTGCTCCGATCCGATCCCCTAATCAAGATAACTCAATAAATACAAACATGAATAAACCTTTAAGAACTTCCAGACGCCAATATAACCAATTATAAAAGCTTAGACCGAAGAATTATAAAGCTATCCTGCCTCACAGTGTATTGTGGATTCTCAAAACTCGAGTTCTCCAAGTTTATAGCGAGGTAATTAACGATTAATTAAATTGCATGGAGTTATTTATGCATGGAGTTATAATATTTATGTGGAGTTATTATCCACAAAATCAATTTTCCAATGAGATATTTTTTTGTAAATATTTTACAAAATTTGCATTATTGATAAATTATCATTCTTTTACATTCAGTAATAAATATTTAATGCGGAGAAAAAGAATATAGAGAAATAGTTTCCTTGTTATATGTTATATCATCAACATTGAAAAATCATATGTAAACACTCACTATTAGAACGCCTTTAACTGTTTACCTGGCATAATTTAATTACCATATTCTAGTTGTTATTGTAAATGCATTAAAAATCAAACTAATCATGGATTCGAACTCTATTTCTACCATCATACGTCGCCTGGGGACTCAAACTATTTCCACCACAGGTTATATGTAAAACTTGGACTGGCTTCTGTGTGTAATGACTACAAATATCAACAGCTGACGTGACGGGGGCTAAGGAGCTAATACTCAACCCTGTAAGCACATCTAGGCTAGGACATCAAGTTGAGGTCATGTTTGAGCCCGTATGGGTGCAGGGGTTCACATGTGTGAGCCCATATGTGTGTGTGCAGACACATATGTATACATGTTCACACATGTGTGCAACTTTTAAAAGCAAAAAATTACTTATGATGCGTCAAATGAACTAGATTTTTTATTTGCAAATATCAGTTGTTTCAGAAACAATTGCATTTGATCCTTTATGTAATGCACACATTTGGCCAGTCACTGAACACACAGCATTCAATACTCTTATTTTCTGTAAACAACAAAAAGTGCCTAATAATTACAACACACACACACACACAGGAGACCAAAGGGACAGTACACAATGAAGGGGAACTGTCTACCTGTGACGACTCGAGAAAGAGACCTGGAAGTGGACGTAACACCTAATCTAACTCCTGAGGCACATTTAAATAGGATATCGACAGCAGCGTACTAAATTGGTAAAAAGTTAGAACATCATTCAGAAACCTAAGTGAGGAGGCATTTAGGGTGCTTTACACTGCCTACGTGAGAACGTGAAACCAGTCTTGGAGTATGCCGCCCCATCAAGGAGTCCCCACCTGAAGAAACACCTAAGGAAACTGGAAAATGTGCAGAAGTTTGCAACAAGTCTCGTCCCAGCGTTACGAGGGATGCGGTATGAAGAGCGCCACAAGAAACTGAGCTTTACGACACTATAAAAAAGAAGGGAGAGGGGGGATATGATTCGAACATATAAAATACTTAGGGGGATAGACAGAATGGAAATACACGAAATGTTCAAACGGAATAGTAACAGAACGAGGGGGCATGGGTGGAAGCTGGAAACTCTAATGAGTCACAGAGATGTTGGGAAGTTTTCCTTTAGCGTGAGAGTAGTTGAAAAATACAATGCACTTAAGGAGCAGGTTGTGGAAGCAAATTCTATTCATTATTTTAAAACTACGTATGATAGGGAAATAGGACCGGAGTCATTGCTGTAAACAACCGATGGCTTGAAAGGCGGGATCCAGTAGTCAATGCTCGATCCTGCAGACACAAATAGGTGTGTACACACACACACAAGAGTGGTTGACAAATGGAATGCATTAGGAAGTGATGTGGTGGAGGCTGGCTCCATACACAGTTTCAAATGTAGATATGATAGAGCCCAATAGGCTCAGGAATCTGTACACCTGTTGATTGACGGTTGAGAGGCGGGACCAAAGAGCCAGAGCTCAACCCCCGCAAACACAACTAGGTGAGTACACACATCACAAAAAACACTCCCCCACAAACACACATCACTCTCCTCACAAGCACACCCAACATTCCCAACAAGCGCGCACACACACACACACAGGGCCAGGTAGCCTGGTGGATAGCGTGCAGGATTCGTAATTCTGTGGCGCGGGTTCGATTCCCGCACCCGGCAGAAACAAATGGGCAAAGTTTCTTTCACCCTGAATGCCCCTGTTACCTAGCAGTAAATAGGTACCTGGGAGTTAGTCAGCTGTCACGGGCTGCTTCCTGGGTGTGTGTGTGTGAAAAAAAAAAAGTAGTTAGTAAACAGTTGATTGACAGTTGCGAGGCGGGCCGAAAGAGCAAAGCTCAACCCCGTAAATACAACTAAGTGAATACACACACACACACACACACACCACACACACACACACACACACACACACACACACACACACACACACACACACAAACTTCCCATAAACAAACACAAACACTACACTCCAAGCAAATACACACCACACGCCCAGCAAACACAAGCTACACTCCCTCACAAACAAACACTCAAACACACACAACGCTCCTCCACAAGCCCACACAATCTGCCCCCACAAACACACACAACTCCCCCCCCAAACACACACAACCTTCCACACAAACGCACCAACATATACACTGTTACACACCAATAATTTTACAGTAGCTCCCACATATGTTGCTACAGTCACTCCCACATATGTTGCTACAGTCACTCCCATGTTGCTACAGTCACTCCCATGTTGCTACAGTCACTCCCATGTTGCTACAGTCACACCCATGTTGCTACAGTCACTCCCATGTTGCTACAGTCACTCTCATGTTGCTACAGTCACGCCCACATATGTTGCTACAGTCACTCCTATGTTGCTACAGTCACTCCTATGTTGCTACAGTCACTCCCACATATGTTGCTACAGTCACTCCCATGTTGCTACAGTCACGCCCATGTTGCTACAGTCACACCCATGTTGCTACAGTCACGCCCACATATGTTGTTACAGTCACTCCTATGTTGCTACAGTCACTCCCACATATGTTGCTACAGTCACGCCCACATATGTTGCTACAGTCACTCCTATGTTGCTACAGTCACTCCCACATATGTTGCTACAGTCACTCCTATGTTGCTACAGTAACACCCACATATGTTGCTACAGTAACACCCACATATGTTGCTACAGTAACACCTACATATGTTGCTACAGTCACTCCCACATATGTTGCTACAGTCACTCCCACATATGTTGCTACAGTCACTCCCACATATGTTGCTACAGTCACTCCCACATATGTTGCTACAGTCACTCCCACATATGTTGCTACAGTAACACCCACATATGTTGCTACAGTCACTCCCACATATGTTGCTACAGTCACTCCCACATATGTTGCTACAGTCACACCCACATATGTTGCTACAGTAACACCCACATATGTTGCTACAGTCACTCCACATATGTTGCTACAGTAACACCCACATATGTTGCTACAGTCACTCCCACATATGTTGCTACAGTCACTCCCACATATGTTGCTACAGTAACACCCACATATGTTGCTACAGTCACTCCCACATATGTTGCTTCAGTAACACCCACATATGTTGCTACAGTAACACCCACATATGTTGCTACAGTCACTCCCACATATGTTGCTACAGTAACACCCACATATGTTGCTACAGTAACACCCACATATGTTGCTACAGTAACACCCACATATGTTGCTACAGTAACACCCACATATGTTGCTACAGTAACACCCACATATGTTGCTACAGTAACACCCACGTATATCTGATACTTTTACTCTATATAGAGCCGAATCATTTAAAAAAATTTAATAAAGCTTGCAAATTGGCCGAGGCTGTTCCGTCAGCTGCAGCTCTATGGCCTCTGCAGCTGGTCTAACATCAGCTCTAATAGCCTCTGCTAGTCGGATAGTCACTTCAACCCCCTATATCACACTTTTGAAATGCCACTTGCATCCTGCAAGTTGCAGCCGACACAATGCACTTGCAAGTGAGGGAGAGCCGCCTGCAACTCACAAATTGCACAGAATGCAAGCTTCTAACGCCTGTACGACAGATGTAAACCTTCATTATAGACTGTACCTAATCTCCTTTTGCAAGACTTCTTCCAAATTCGAAATACAAGAAGAAAAGTTTTCCCAATAGAGACTGGTAGGCACAAAGAGGCGGGAGGGGAGGTGGGAGGGAGGTGGGAAGGAGGTGGGAAGGAGGTGGGAGGGAGGTGGGAAGGAGGTCTACAAAAGGAGACTAACATCGCCTTAGCAACCTAGCTTTCAGTGTGCTAATTAGACGAGTGAAAGAAGCACATCTCCGGCACACACAAAAAAAACTAAAAATAAGAGGTTCTGTGTTTTTTTTTTTTCTTAACTGCTGCAGCTTTTGAGATACAGATTAATGGGTAATACTGCAGGATGTACTTAGTGAATGGAGGCTGTAGTGGTTTCCGGGGAGGGGGGGGGGTGAGAATTAATTAGGACACTTAAGTCTTATTACCCGTTACCGCGTAACATAATAGAAGTAGGATCCCTTGATTGTTTCAAGCGTAGGTTAGACATAAATATATATATATATATATATATATATATATATATATATATATATATATATATATAATATATATATAATATATATGTATATATAATATATATATAATATATATATTATATATATATTGTATATATTATATATATATTATATATTATTATATATTATATATATATATTATATATTATATATATATATATATATATATATATATATATATATATATATATATATATATATATATATATATATTATAAGACTGGTAGACTTATTGTAGACCAAGTTGCTGCAGAGTGTCTGGGTGCTGCAACAACACAACACGACATTGCTCGCCTCACAGCAGTAGCAGCCCCTCATGCAGGGGATTTCCTGTTAGCAACCCCAATGTCGGCAACTGGCACGCGTCTCACACCACACGCCCTCCGAATTGCTGTGGCCCTCCGCCTTGCTGCCCCAATCCACACCAGATATAGGTGTATTTGCGGCGAGGTGGTGGCTGACAGGTACGGCCACCATGGCCTACTCTGCCAAAGTACAGGGGGATGGCACTCGAGGCACAGTGAAGTTAACATCATCAAGAGGAGCCTCACCACAGCTGGATGCCCAGCTGAAAGAGAGGCCCGTTACGTAACGCCCCGTAACTCTGATGCTCTTATTGGTCGCCCGGATGGTATCACAGTGAACCCCTGGAAGAATGGTAAGCAGTTGGTATGGGACTACACGTGCGTATCAACCCTGGCTAACACCTACATTGACCTCAGTGTTGCACAACCAGGTGGCGCTGCCACCCACAGGGAAGCAGCCAAATCCCGTAAGTATAGAGAACTGGATCACCACTACAATTTTGTCCCCATTCCTTCTGAGACACTCGGCGCCTGGGGTAAAAGTGCTACCAGTTTTTTGAAGAAACTGGGTTCTAGGCTCATTGAAACAACAAGGGACCCTACAGCTGCCAGCTTTCTTTTCCAGCGCCTCAGCGTGGCGATACAGAGGGGAAATGCGCACTGCATCCAGAGTTCCTGCCCGCCATCTGAGGAGCTGGAGGAACTCGACAACTTATGATAACCATCTTTGTAACCTATATGTAACTCCTTTTTTGTAACAAAGTTCAAATAAAGCAATATATATGTGTACATACAAAAGAATGGGGGTGGTAGGAGAAGAAAATATTAGTGTTCAGTGAGAAACCACAAGGTCTCCTCTGAATACTTTTATTTTCTTCTTATATATTATAATATATATATATATATATATATATATATATATATATATATATATATATATATATATATATATATATATATATGAAAGAGATTGGGTGGATATAAATAGGAGCTGCCTCGTATGGCCCAATAGGCCTTCTACAGTTACCTTCATTCTTATGTTCTTTCATAACAACTATCTTCTAATTGGAACAGAAAAATGTTGTTAGTTGCGCCTTGTTTTCCTTCTGATTTTTTGTTATATTAAATGAACCTGGTCATTTATATAGCTACCCGAGACTATATAAAGTTTCACGAAGCTGGTGTCCAGAGGTATCTACGTGATGATGAGCACCTTCCAACCATCTCGCTGCATGGTTAACCACATACCATCGTGCGGCAGTAGTCTGCGATGACAAACTTTAGGAAGCATCACGTGATACACAGCCAGAGTGGACGAGGTAACTGCACAGCTCCAGGTACTGTACCTCATCATCCCGGCCCGTGTGAAGAGTCTGACGACTCACACAGTGTACCATATGGGCGTCAGGCAACACAGGTTAGTGTAATGATTACCTTGTAATGGTTTCGGGGCTTAGCGTCACCGCGGCCCGTCATCGCCCCAGCCTCCCCTGGTTCTGCCACTCTTGGCTCCCCTCCCACACACAGTGTACCACGTGTACACTTGTTACATATGGTACACACACATGTACACTCTTGGCTCCCTCCCACATAGTATACCATGTTTGCCACCATCAAAAGTATAAAAAAAAGTTAAGATTTCAAGGCAAAAAAATATATTTTAACAGATGTGAAAACTGTAAACAAATATATTTAGATAATGTCGCTTTTATCCGCTTGTCAATAGGAATAAGATACGAAACTTTATCTTTTCACACGAAGTTTTGCGCTTGTTAAGAATTGATACAAGTCAGAAAATTTTACTAAATATAGCAAGCTAAATAACAGCAAGTACACAGTGATCGGAGTGGAGGGAGGGAATTATCAGGAGGAAAGCGCCAAATCATTACACCTATACAGCACTGGGAAGGGGTCAGGATAAGGATTTGGGATGGAACGGAGGGAAAAGGAATAGTGCCCAATCACTTATGGACGGTCAGAGATTGAACGCCGACCTGCATGAAGCGAGACCGTCGCTCTACCGTCCGGCCCACGTGGTTATTTTTTTTTCTACCACAGACGTGGGCCAATGAACACAAGTGCAGCGGGAATGATACACACAAAACTGTATATTTTCGACGAACCTTCGATTCGCAATATGTAAATGTTGGGTAACACCTGGCGGCCGGCAGCGGCCCCATCCTCTGGACGGCTTCGACCCCCCAGTATCGGCCAGGCTTATCCCTCCAGGTGTGTGTCGTCGACCAGGACACGGAGGCTTAACCCTCCAGGTGTGTGTCGTCGACCAGGACACGGAGGCTTAACCCTCCAGGTGTGTGTCGTCGACCAGAAGGACACGGAGGCTTAACCCTCCAGGTGTGTGTCGTCGACCAGGAGGACACGGAGGCTTAACCCTCCAGGTGTGTGTTGTCGACCAGGACACGGAGGCTTAACCCTCCAGGTGTGTGTCGTCGACCAGGAGGCTTAACCCTCCAGGTGTGTGTCGTCGACCAGGGGGACACGGAAGCTTAACCCTCCAGGTGTGTGTCGTCGACCAGGGGGACACGGAGGCTTATCCCTCCAGGTGTGTGTCGTCGACCAGGAGGACACGGAGACTTAACCCTCCAGGTGTGTGTCGTCGACCAGGGGGACACGGAGACTTAACCCTCCAGGTGTGTGTCGTCGACCAGGAGGACACGGAGGCTCTGATAGTGTTGACCGTGGCCGCCACTGTCGGCGCGTGGTGACCACTGAGCCTCCAGCTGGCTACACACACAAGGCTAATTACAACAACCAGCTGTTTGGTGTAGTTTGCACGCCGGAGGCTATGGGTGAGGAGGGAGGGGAGGAGGAGCTCATCGGGGGGGGGGGGGGGGGGTGATGGAGGGTAGCAGTCCAATGGCGTACAGGAGGGGGGGGGGTGAGTGGATGGGATTAATTGTGACATAGAAGATAGGAGAAAGAAAATTTTAGGACAGGGAAAGTGATTTTTTGGACAGGGGAAGGAGGGGGGCAGGGGGATTTTGGTAGGGAAAGGTGGGACTGAGGAAAACCAGGAATGGCGGATGGTTTGCTAGGTGTGGGGAACCATATAACATCGCGTGTGATAATGCACAGAGTAACCCATCAACACCACATCAATGCCTTGCAAGGTGCAACATCAAAGTGCAAATTATTTCCGAAAGTGTTGAAGAGTGAGTTGCACGCCCCACACTGCACTGTTGTCATACTGCAGGTCATGACTGTGCCCCACACGGCAGGTCGTGACTGTGCCCCACACGGCAGGTCGTGACTGTGCCACACACGGCAGGTCGTGACTGTGCCACACACGGCAGGTCGTGACTGTGCCACACACGGCAGGTCGTGACTGTGCCACACACGGCAGGTCGTGACTGTGCCACACACGGCAGGTCGTGACTGTGCCACACACGGCAGGTCGTGACTGTGCCACACACGGCAGGTCGTGACTGTGCCACACACGGCAGGTCGTGACTGTGCCACACACGGCAGGTCGTGACTGTGCCACACACGGCAGGTCGTGACTGTGCCACACACGGCAGGTCGTGACTGTGCCACACACGGCAGGTCGTGACTGTGCCACACACGGCAGGTCGTGACTGTGCCACACACGGCAGGTCGTGACTGTGCCACACACGGCAGGTCGTGACTGTGCCCCACACGGCAGGTCGTGACTGTGCCCCACACGGCAGGTCGTGACTGTGCCACACACGGCAGGTCGTGACTGTGCCACACACGGCAGGTCGTGACTGTGCCACACACGGCAGGTCATGACTGTGCCACACACGGCAGGTCGTGACTGTGCCCCACACGGCAGGTCGTGACTGTGCCCCACACGGCAGGTCGTGACTGTGCCACACACGGCAGGTCGTGACTGTGCCACACACGGCAGGTCGTGACTGTGCCACACACGGCAGGTCGTGACTGTGCCCCACACGGCAGGTCATGACTGTGCCACACACGGCAGGTCGTGACTGTGCCACACACGGCAGGTCGTGACTGTGCCACACACGGCAGGTCATGACTGTGCCACACACGGCAGGTCATGACTGTGCCACACACGGCAGGTCGTGACTGTGCCACACACGGCAGGTCGTGACTGTGCCCCACACGGCAGGTCATGACTGTGCCACACACGGCAGGTCGTGACTGTGCCACACACGGCAGGTCGTGACTGTGCCACACACGGCAGGTCATGACTGTGCCACACACGGCAGGTCGTGACTGTGCCACACACGGCAGGTCGTGACTGTGCCACACACGGCAGGTCGTGACTGTGCCACACACGGCAGGTCATGACTGTGCCACACACGGCAGGTCGTGACTGTGCCACACACGGCAGGTCATGACTGTGCCACACACGGCAGGTCGTGACTGTGCCACACACGGCAGGTCGTGACTGTGCCCCACACGGCAGGTCGTGACTGTGCCACACACGGCAGGTCGTGACTGTGCCACACACGGCAGGTCGTGACCGTGCCACACACGGCAGGTCGTGACTGTGACCAGCAGTTAGTCCAGGCGATTACGTGTTCTTCTCACTAACTTAATTCACTTTGGAATATTAATAGCCAGAAATTTCAGTTCGGTGGAAAGGAAAAAAATTTAAAAAATCCAGTGAAAAATATATATAATAACTAAACCATCCAAGGAATTAAAATAGGATGACACTATCATTAATATTTATTACAACTACTCGTTAAAATGTCAATATTGTTCTAAAAAGAAAATTAATATTTAGAATTGACATCAATTGTTACTGAATTGGTATTTTTATTTTAAGTAAGAAAATATATTAAGTTTGAATATTGGATGGATCACTTTCGTATTAGAGCAAGGTAATGCGCCTGAGCTAAGTGCTTACCTGAGGCTTACCTGTGATCGATTTAAGAGTTTGGAAACCCTCTGAACACGTCCTGGTTTCGGGATTATGTGGTGAGGCTTCACGTCCCCCCTGGGATGGTGTGGCAGTCCCAGCAGGAGCCACACCCACCCTGTATGCCTTCCTCCCTACCTGCTAGTGCCTAGCCACTTCGGCTGCACGTTCGACGTTGGTCTTGCAGGTCGGGATTCAATCCCCGATCGTCCACAAGTGGTTGGCCACCATTCCTTCCCTCCGTCCCATCCCGAATCCTTATCCTGACCCCTTCAAAGTAGTATATAGTCGTAATGGCTAGGCGGTTTTCTGTGATAATTCCCTCCCCCTTCCCTACCTCCCTGCCTGCCTCCCTCCCACTCTCCCTATCTATCTCCCTTCCTACATTTGCTCCCCACTCTCCCTCTCTGACTAGGGTCCACAGCTCTCCCTCTTCCCGCCTCACCATTGGAAGAATGTCAGAGCAGCGACCCCGCCATAAATGACACAAAACACATATATACGTGAAGTTTAAAACGTGCAACGCAGAATAAAGTTTCGCTGTCATTCTACGCTGGTAAAATTCCATCACTGAAGTCTGCTATACGAGAGGGAAAAGAATGAAAACTATTTTTTGTTTCGAATTTTCAAAATGTACAAATAATTTATCTTTGCCCATATGCGTGTATATAAATAATTTTTATTGCCTTTTTTCCCTGATATTTCACTGTTAATGAACGTGTGGCTCACAACAGGCGAAAGTTTACACTGGAGAGTGAAAAGTTTTACACTGCATGCGGGACTCTGTTGAACAATGTGTATATACAACTCGAACACGCTACAGTGGACAGGAAACTGTATATTGTGAAAAAAGATAAACAAAAACTTATTGTGTTTATCGGTTTGATTACATCATTTATTCTGTTCTTAGTTTTTATTATTATTTTTTGGGGGTGGGATGGGATGGGATGGGAAAGGGGGGATGGGGGAAATGGGGTTTCGTGCGAGGATACAGACACACATTAAGGGAAGAATCTCACTTAGGGAGGAGTGGAATTATACAAAGTGTTTCTCAAAAAAAAAAAAGGAATCTCACTACAAGAAGAGACCCTCACTAAGTGAAGTCTCTCACTATGAGAATAGTCCCTCACTAAAGGCAGGCCTACTACGGGTAGGCCTCAGTGACCCTATAATCTTCTAACTGTACATGAATGATATTTGCATGATTTCGACGGTTCCTAAAATGCATTTTTTCTGTTAAGGTCAAGAATGCATATCTCACCGGCAATGATAACCACGGACAAGTCTGGTCAAACGCCATTATCACTATCGACGTTGATAGTGATCATTATTGATCTCGCTATCGACGTTGATAACGATAATTAACATCACCGCTATCGACGTCAATAATATGGATTCCATGTTAAATAAAGAATGGGGCTGCGCAGACCCGGGAATAACTACCTCAGATAACATAATTAGAGAGAACAACAACTACGACCTCTTTACGGCCATTGGTGCAGCAGGTGGGGGGGGGGTCTTATCCCCCCTCATGCTATATAGTCTTATCCACCCTCATGTATATACTCCTTCATCTATACTTTGCACGAAAGAAAATTCTTGTTACAGAGGTATTTGGTAATAGGAAATGTTGCCCAAACGTTTCCTGTCGCATCGCGGGGATTGAACCCGGAACCCTTGGTTGTAAACCAACGACGTAGATCACTGCGCTCAGTGCCCTGTAAACCTCACACTAGGCTCCAAAAATATATATAATTTTTTAATATCACGATAAATTAACATGTACAAATATGTAAGGTATTAGGACTTACTAGAGCTGATGCGAGGCTCGTGTGGCGCCTTCATCGCTGTGGTCACTTGATTGTTGTTGGGGTTGTAAACAATTGTCAAGTTCACGACACTGAAGGATTGACCGTCGTGGTTGTTGAGCATTTGAGAACACGCGCGCGACACTTAACCTCCACTCTGGTGTATTAGGTTCACATATATATATATATAAAACGAGGTGTGACCTTACGTGCAGCCTCTGTGGCAGCACAGAGGGCACTGACGTGTACGGTGTCCCTGACTATCCATCATAGTTGGGTACTGGCAATAGGCGTGTCAGAGACCTCTGGTGGTGACAACCATCAACCACACATCTGAAAACATACCGCCAGTGTCCCACCTGAACAGCTAGCTAGTTAGCTCTCTCTCTCTCTCTCTCTCTCTCTCTCTCTCTCTCTCTCTCTCTCTCTCTCTCTCTCTCTCTCTCTCTCTTACTCTCTCTCACTCACTCACTCACTCACTCACTCACTCACTCACTCACTCACTCACTCACTCACTCACTCACACACACTCACCACTCACACACACACACACACACACACACACACACACATTAGGAAGAGGCATTAGGCAGTGATGTGGCGGAGGCTGACTCCATACACAGTTTCAAGTGTAGATATGATAGAGCCAGTAGGCTCAGGAACCTGTACACCTGTTGATTGACGGTGAGAGGCGGGACCAAAGAGCCAAGAGCTCAACCCCCCGCAAGCACAACTAGGTGAGTGTACACACACACACACACACACCAGGGTGGACATGATCACAACTACAAAATCCTCAGGGGAATCGACCGGGTAAACAAGGATGAACTATTCAACACTGGAGGGACGCGAACAAGGGGACACAGGTGGAAGCTGAGTACCCAATGAGCCACAGAGACATTAGAAAGAACTTTTTCAGTGTCAGAGTAGTTAGTAAATGGAATGCACTAGGAAGTGATGTAGTGGAGGCTGACTCCATACACAGTTTCAAATGTAGATATGATAGAGCCCAGTAGGCTCAGGAATCTGTACACCAGTTGATTGACAGTTGAGAGGCGGGACCAAAGAGCCAAAGCTCAACCCCCGCAAGCACAATTAGGTGAGTACACACACACACACACACACACACACACACACACACACACACACACACACACACACACACACACACACACACACACACACATAATTCATAATTTTAAAACCAGGTATGATAGGGAAATGGGACAGGAGTCATTGTTGTAAACAACTGATGCTCGAAAGGCGGGATCCAAGAGTCAATGCTCGATCCTGCAGACACATATAGGTGAGTACATATAGGTGAGTACACACACATAAACACCTTACACAACTGACTTCGAATCAGTGTTGGAGACGGGAACAGCCGCTCAGGTTGGGCTCGTGTGACCACCCCAGCATTTAATCAAGTTAATCTTCACATATAAACACCAAAGTGTGTGTCAGCTCGTCCGGGATATAGCTGAAAAAAACGTTTTAACTGAAGAATTTAACTTGTCATGATAATTGATGAATTCCGGTGAGAGATCATAGGCTGTTAAGAGCAGCCCTTAACTGTTTTGCCTGGCTCGTCCGCGACAACGGACTTTAAACGGTGTACTACATCGCGCGAACCTATCTTAACCGAGCCACGCATAAAAAACGTGATTGTTCGCGAGCCGCAATAATTTACAGTACTACTTTATTTGTCAATTCAATTTCCTTTTTCATTATGCACCCCATACCTATCCCGTGGGCGGAATGGGCGTTACATACACATGTTCCATATATATATATATATATATATATATATATATATATATATATATATATATATATATATATATATATATATATATATATATATATATATAGATACAATCATTTACACAAATACAAATACATATCGATAGTCTTTTTATATCACAAGTGATTCAACAAGAGGCTCACAACAGTCACTATACAAGGCACTTTACATCTATAGTGAGTCACACAGTTACTAGTCTTGCTCCACACCCACTCATCTGGGCGGCAGCCGTTTGTCCGTTTGGGGATTTTGACGTCAATATGTGATACATAACTGGCTGAGAGAACGGGTTGAGTCCGAACATTATCCCCCGTGAGACCAGTCTTAGAATATACCGCCCCACTGCCCAGCCCTCATCTTAAGAACAAAAAAGAACTTAGTACAGGATCAGAGATGAGCCATAGAAAGGTTATGAAGTATTCTTCTAGCGTAAGAGTCGTGGGGAAAATAGAAAGAACTAAATGAACACGTTGTAGAAGCGAACTCCATTCATAATTCTTGAAGGCCAGGAGTACTTACTAGATTACTGCATTTGATAAAAAAAATCAGGCTAGAAAGGAAGGGTTCAAGCTCTAAAACTCGATCCAGCAGGCACAAATAGGTGAGTACAAGAGCACTTTGGATGACCCAGACCTGCACACACTCCCCATCCCACTTTTCTGACGCTCACGGCACACTGGTGCAACACCAGGTAACTAGTGTATTTAATATTTATTGCTTCGAAGTATTTCACAACAGAAAATGTCAGTCAGTAAAATCCCCAGCGTTGTGAGTTCCCTCATCCTGCCTACAGTGATCTACCTCGGAGTAGAGTACCTCATGGCCTACCACTACTGCACCCTACATGCCGTTATCATGGACCTGGAGCAGGCCAGGTCCAAGTGTTCCATCACGACCTGGCTGAGGTACCTGGGTAGCCTGGTCTCTAAGCCAAGGCCGCAGGCGGGAAGCAACAGCGTGTTGCGGACCTGGCTCTCCTCGCTGCCTATTGTGTGCCGCCTCGTACCCCAGCAGGTGCCCAGGGTGGCGGGCTCCTGGATACCCCTGCTCGGGTCCCTCCTGCAGCTGGTCGACCTCAACGGGCGGGTACAGGAGGGCGTCAGGGCGCGGGTGCAGCAGCACGATGCCTACGTCATGTTTAACGTCGCTGCTGCGCTATTGGCGGGAGTGATCTACTGCCTTCTGAGCAGGACGGACCCGGCTCCCGCTGAAGATGTGGAGACCTCCACCATCGTCACGGATGACGTGGAGACCATCACCGTCGTCACGGATGACGTGGAGACCACCACCGTCGTCACGGATGACGTGGAGACCTTCACCGTCGTCACGGATGACGTGGAGACCTTCACCGTCGTCACGGATGACGTGGAGACCACCAACGTCGTAACGGATGACGTGGAGACCACCACCGTCGTCACGGATGACGTGGAGACCACCAACGTCGTCACGGATGACGTGGAGACCCCTGCCGTCGTCACGGATGACGTGGAGACCCCCACCGTCGTCACGGATGACGTGGAGACCATCACCGTCGTCACGGATGACGTGGAGACCACCACCATCGTCACGGATGACGTGGAGACCCCCACCGTCGTCACGGATGACGTGGAGACCACCACCGTCGTCACGGATGACGTGGAGACCATCACCGTCGTCACGGATGACGTGGAGACCATCACCGTCGTCACGGATGACGTGGAGACCATCACCGTCGTCACGGATGACGTGGAGACCATCACCGTCGTCACGGATGACGTGGAGACCATCACCGTCGTCACGGATGACGTGGAGACCATCACCGTCGTCACGGATGACGTGGAGACCTTCACCGTCGTCACGGATGACGTGGAGACCACCACCGTCGTCGAGGAAGACGTGGACCCCACCACCGTCGTCACGGACGACGAAGATGGTGCCAAGAAGCAGCTGCATTTTCCCCCTCTTCCTTTCAAGAAAGAGCTGGAAGCCATGACCGTCGTCACGGAAGGCTTGAGACGCACCACAGAACGCGTGGGACGCAACATCCTCACCGTAAATCCGATGTTTAACGTAAAAATATATGTTCATCCCATGGGCGAATTTGATTTATCTGTACAGTTTAACGTTATATTTCCCGCTGAGAATTTAGAGGTGTTCTACGACATTGCCATGAAGAGCAGACCCCGTACAGAGAGAGAGTTCGACTCGACGTGGATATATTGGCTCCAACGCCAGCTGTCGAACAAAGATTTCATCGCTGAGCAAACGCGTGTGTTGACCAGCAGATTGGTAACAGCGAAAGAAGTTGCTGATTGGATGACATCTATGGTTAGAACAGCGATATGCGTCCAGACCATTAAAGGCAATGTGTCCCGCCAGTAAGATAGGAAAGTGTTCATCCCATGAGCAACTTTGATTCAGGTGTATAATTCAGCGTATTATTTCCCACTGAAAATCTGGAGGTGTTCTAAGACATTGTGGTCCCTTCAGCAGATACACGACAACGGCATTCTGCACACTTAGTTTTGGACTAACCTGAGTCCATACCCGCGGAGCCGACTGACAGACTGTTACAAGTGGATAGACCACCGTGCTAGATGGGTAGCACGGTGGATGGCTAGATCACCCAATAGCTAGGCAATTTAAATTATAAATTCCATTATATTTCACATGATAAGTATCATAATTTAAGCAATTCAATTTGATGTTGAAGCTTACTAGGCCACCTGCCTGAGACAGGTGGCTACCTAAAGCCACAAGTAAAGCCGACCTCCCCAGGTGGCTTTTATTTTCTATTTTTGTGCGTACCCCTTTTTTTTTTGCGTCAAACATGAACATTATTCCATCAACGACGATGGGATTGATAAAATGAAGGTCAAGCAGACCAATAACCGTTCAAAAAAATAGTTGGAACGTAATCAGTTACCATATGTAAAAGTTTCTCTCTTTCAAGAATCATCTCGCCCTCAATGGCCACATGCTCGTTAATCCAGCCGCCAAACCTAATAACTATGAATGAAAAACACTCACTAACCCATCATACTCAGGCTATACTCATATCATACTCACTAACCTGAGTATGATGGGTTAGTGAGTGTTTTTCATTCATAGTTATTAGGTTTGGCGGCTGGATTAACGAGCATGTGGCCTTTGAGGGCGAGATGATTCTTGAGACGCACCACAGCGCAACTCCATAGTCACAATGGCGCAAGAGCGCAACTCCATAGTCTCCTGAGACTGATGGATGCCTACTACTACTACTACTCACTAACCCATCATACTCAGGCAATGTTCGTGCAAGCTCCGGCCGACCCCGAAGACGCATTCGTCAATTATCATCATACTATATAACCCCAAAACTATATTTTCTAGGATATAAGTAGATATCACTGTATATTATAATTTTGTACATGCTTAACCATGGGAGAGGTTAGATAAGGTGCTTTTGTCCTGCTGGCAATAATCTGCAGTAGGTGCGTGGTGCATTTTGAAATATGTGCTTTCGAGCGATTATCTGAAGACTTTAATAATGTACGTGAAAGAATATTTCAGTGAATATGAAGAAGAGTCGAGTTATGGTGCTAGAGAGTGTGTGACATTAGTATAAATGGAAGTAAAAAAGAGCTAGAATTTAGTAGAACTGATCAGGGCAATAAAGTGAGGTTCTCCAGCGCTCCGGAAAGAAAAGGAAATTAACAGGATAAATCTCTAAGCCAGAATGACTATAAAACACATGGCTGAGGCTTGAGGACAGGATAGTGACTGGGACAGGGAGGAAACGGGATAAGAACTGGGATATGATGACTAGACAGAAGATGGGACAGAAGGTGGGACAGGACAGGATAG
>WNGS01163519.1:2932035-2943970 GCA_020271785.1 Procambarus virginalis | reverse complement strand
TGGCATGGCTCTGCTTTACAATCTACGAGGAGAGGTAACTGCAGGCGGCCTATTGGCCTCATGCGGGTCAGCGCTATTCATACCTCACCAAACTCATATATGTATGACCTTCGCTGGGAACAATCCAGCAATCCCACGTCTATTGTTACCTAGTCAATTGTTCCATAAATCAACTTTCTATTCCAACCCATAATGACCCAGGTCTTAGTGTTATATATGGAAAGCGCGTTATTAATATCCCCTTGTGTTCTTGTTTGTCTTCCCCCCCCCCATGTTAAAATCTCCCCATTAGTTGGTGCGCCTCACCCTATTACCCCTCTTTGCTAATGACCCTTTGTACAGCAGGTTCCCTATTCCTGGGATATTCTCAGGCTTCTCTGTACGGGTTTAAGTGAATTAATCCCCCGTTGTACGGTCACTGAAACTGAACTACATAATGAGGCCTAATAGGGTGGAAGATCAAGCTGAAGAATAACACAATTGCCAACACCTCCAGATATTAAGGCCAGTATCCTATTGGCCTTTTCTTAATGCATTAATACCCATTTTTTTTTTTAGAGGGGTGTGGCTTAGAATTCATAGCCCCTCCCCACCCCTCTCTGATATTTTTCATATTCAGATTTTGCAGATTCAACATTTTTCATAATAGGTTACATTTTTACCGTATTAGACCAATCGGTTAAAATCGCGAAATAAGCATAAAACACCGTCATATTGACGTGTGCTGTGCATCGGACTGGGGAACTTTGATCATTTGCGTACATTCGTGGCTGTTTAGGCATAACAGTTGCATTTTAACGGAGTGGCAAATGGTAAGGAGTGGGGGGGGGGATGTATTCTCCCCTTCAGCTGTCCACTGACCCAAGTCTCCCACTCGGCCATCAACAATGCAACAAATATAGCTCTCCGCGAGAGCTGGTGTCCCAAAACAGGAAGACACTGAAGAAGTGGACCTTTGGGCATTTACCCGAGATGGAGGGAGGGAAGGCAGGGAGGGAAGGCAGGCTGGGAAGGCAGGGAGGGAGGGAAGGCAGGGAGGGAAGGCAGGCTGGGAAGGCAGGCAGGGAGTGAAGGCAGGGAGGGAGGGAAGACAGGAGGGAAGACAGGGAGGGAAGGCAGGCAGGGCGGGAAGGCAGAGAGGGAAGGCAGGCAGAGAGGGAAGGCAGGCAGGGAGGGAAGGCAGGCAGGGGGGAAGGCAGGCAGGAAAGGCAGGGTAAGACCGGTCGCGTTATGTTACCAAGGGCCTTATATTTATTGGTTAAGTGGCAAAGGGCGAGTGCTAGAAATATGGAGAGGGGAATTTATTTGAAGTGAGGGGAAATTGAATATTATAGCGAACGGAGGGGACCGGTGAGGCTATGTGCAAATCTGGCCGTGTGAATTTAGAAGAAGAGTATGTAAAACATTAGAGGGCAGCTACAGCCGTCAGGGAAAAGATAGATGAGTATTGCATGATGAGGAGGGCGTGAAGTACAGCAAAGTTATTGTTTGTTACATCGTTGTAAGTTTAAAGTAACACGCTGGATGTGACATCACCGCGGAAGTCCCACCTACCGTAGAGACATCACCCATTACAGTATATATAATGGTACAAATCAACGTTCCCAATAGTAGGGAAGGGAGAGGTGACTACTGGAGGACCAGATAGCATCCATATATATAGCAGATAGCATCATATATATATTATATAAAATATATATATATATATATATATATATATATATATATATATATATATATATACTTATACATATATATATATATATATATATATATATATATATATATATATATATATATATATATATCTTATACATATATATATATATATATTCATTGTGCATGCATTTATAGAAATCCAGGCATTTATCCTTTGAAGAACAGGTAATTTCGATTGATGAACAAGCTAGTTCAGTTAGAAACCCTATATATTCGGAACTTTTTTGGTACATGCGCTTGATAATGAATACCCACCTTTCAGGCGAGTGTTTTCACTGCAGCTGATGGTGAAACGAATGATATGGTGAAGCGCTGTCGGCTTTGATGGGTTAGGTTGTCACGCGAGGTAATTAATGGATGGATTATGTGGTTAAGGGTGACGGGGCAAAATATCCGAAGATAAATTTATTTGCCGGTATGGAAGAGAGGCAGTGGAATAAATTCACTTAACGAGGAAATCTTTCCAAAGTCGCACATCTGAGTTTTACGGATTTAATAATGTTCATAGTATGAAGGAGTGAATTTAAATTAGTGTGAAGTCAAAAGAGTTTTCCAATAGTGAGGTATAGGACACAGAGGAGAGTTCATACATAGCATCAAGTCAGAAGCATTAGCAGACCTTTTAAATTGACACACTGGGAATTATGATATCCTAATGTATTAACTGAGAAATGAAATGAGAGGTGGAGAGCTCTGCTATAGTATGGTATTACACTGAGGATGAGGATGCGAGAAATGACAGATAGGAAAAGGTCGATTATGTCCGATTTCCGTTTTTTCTGACTGCCGAGAGGGGGATCATGATTCAAACCGTCCTCTTAAAACGTCACTTTTCGCTCGTATGCGCGCTATGGCCAAATTTGGACGTAATTTGAAATGAAATCGACTCACAAAAGTGACGTACTGTTCCGTTTTCTGTTTGAGTCGTCCGGCCTACTCGGTAAGGTTAGAAAAGGATTCTTTTCATTAACGTTTTTCATACCGTTTTGAAACTTTATGAGACTTTCCTGCCCACCTAACCTATCAGTGGACCCTTGACTTACTTTTGTTGAAAAAAAAAATCCCAAATTTATATTCATTTTTTTCATTTTCAAATTACGTCCATATTCAGCCATACGGGCAAACGGCCAAAAGTGACGTTCTTTTTAATTAAGAGGACAGGTTGCATGACTCCCGTGCTGGCATCGGACTACTCCGCAGGAAGCTATCAAGATTAAAGAGAAAATTTACATGGGCAACAGACCAGGCTTAGTCAAGAAGTCTTGTACCTCTTTATGAGCGATTCATCCCTAAGGGAATCTTGTTCTAAATACAATGATTAATACCGATCGGTTATGGAATAAGGTCGTCCCTTACGATATCACTCGAAGAAGGGATTTCTTAGGTAGCAGGTTTGGTATTATATATTTACTGATGAGTCTAGACATGATCAGTAGTAATGAAGGATTTAATATCTCTAAGACGAAGGTCTTGAAGTCGCGGTAAACATAAGTATATTTACAGAATCTATTTACAGATGGACACATTCAGACCGGATGAAGGTCATTATAAAGGCAGTCAATAACATTATTTATCCAACCGAGGATGTTCAAAACTTTTTAACGCACTCAAAATCAAAACTTCAAGAAAAACTATTTGTATCACCTCGCTTCGCGCGTTCACGACACCCCCTCCCCCCTTCCTTGGCAAGAGTGTGAAAGAATGAAACCACCTCATGAAAATCTAGATCCCAAACAACATACACAAGCCCAATTTGATCCACAAAACCACATCCACTTCTATACACACACACACACACACACACACACACACACACACACACACACACACACACACACACACACACACACACACACACACACACACACCTCGTAGCCTGGTGGATAGCGAGCAGTATTGTAATTCTGTGGCGCGGGTTCGATTCCCGCACGAGGCAGAAAACAAATGGGCAAAGTTTCTTTCACCCTGAATGCCCCTGTTACCTAGCAGTAAATAGGTACCTGGGAGTTAGTCAGCTGTCACGGGCTGCTTCCTGGGTGTGTGTGTGTGGTGTGGAAAATAAAGTAGTTAGTAAACAGTTGATTGACAGTTGAGAGGTGGGCCGAAAGAGCAAAGCTCAACCCCCGCAAAAACACAAATAGGTGAAACACACACACACCACACAACACACACACACACACACACACACACACACACACACACACACACACACACACACACACACACATACACACACATGATGGAATTCGAACTTGTGACCATGGGACAAGAGGTCTGGGAAAGGAGAGTTGACTACAGGAAAGAGGGACTACAGGACGATAAGGGACTATCTGGGAGAAGTGCAGTGGGAGGAAGAAATTAAAGGGAAAAACCGTCCAAGATATGATGAACCTAGTCATACGGAATGTCAAGAGGCCGAAGAGAGATTAATACAACAGTAAAGGGAAAAAAATAAGAGGGAATATAATAAACATGGTTTATAGACAGTGTCAGGAAGCAAAATGGCCAGCAGGCGGGAGTGGAGGAAGTACAGAAGACAAAGGACAGAGGACAACAGGATCAGATGCACAGAGCTAGGAACGATTACATTAACATAAGACGAACATCGGAAAGGAACTATGAGAACGATATTGCGATCAAAGCGAAAAAGTAACCTAAATTGCTACACAGCCACTAAGAAGAAAAATGTCGGTGAACGACCAAGTGACAAGACTAAGGAAACAGAGGGGACATATACTGAAAGTGACAAGGAAATCTGCGAGGCACTGAATGCCAGTTTCCATGGAGTGTTCACTACCGAGCCTGAGCAGTTCCCATTGTTGGAAGGGGTTACCCTAGATGAAAGACTATCAGATATAGAGGTGACAGCAGAGGAGGTAAGAAACAGTTGAGAACACTGGATGCAACTAAAGCAGTTGGACCAGACAAAGTATCACCGTGGATACTAAAAGAAGCAGCGCAGGCCCTCAGCGTGCCTCTGGCAATGATCTTTAATGAGTCACTTATGTCGGGAGAATTCCCAGTTGTGGAAGAAGGCAAATGTCGTACCGATTTTCAAGAAAGGCGATAGGGAGGAGGCACTAACTATAGACCTGTATCACTGACAAGCATCCCCTGTAAAATACTGGAAAGAATAATTAGGCTACGACTGGTTGCACACCTGGAGAACGTTAGGTTTGTGAACAACATCACATGGGTTCTGGAAAGGGAAATCGTGCCTAACAAACCTTATGGAATTCTATGATAAAATAACGAGGATAAGACAGGACAGAGATGGTTGGGCAGACTGCATATTTCTGACTGCCAAAAAACCTTTGATACAGTACCGCACATGAGACTGCTGTCAAACTCGAGAGGCAGGCGGGGGTGGGGGAAAGGCTCTAGCATGGATAAGGAACTACCTAACAGGAAGGAGCCAAATTGTTACGGTAGGGGGGCGAGAAGTCGGACTGGCGAACAGTAACGAGTGGAGTACACAAGGATCGGTGCTGGGACCAATTCTATTTCTAATATATGTTAACGACATGTTTACAGGTGTAGAGTCCTACATGTCGATGTTTGCGGATGACGCAAAGTTGATGAGAAGAGTTGTGACAGATGAGGATTGCAGGATCCTCCAAGAGGACCTGAACAGGTGCAGAGATGGTCAGAGAAATGGCTACTGGAGTTCAACACGAGCAAATGTAAGTTATGGAAATGGGACTAGGAGATAGGACCAAAGGGACAGTACACAATGAAGGGGAACAGCCTACCTGTGACGACGCGAGAAAGAGGACGTGGACGTAACACCTAATCTATCTCCTGAGGCACATATAAATAGGATAACGACAGCAGCGTACTCTACACTGGCAAAAGTTAGAACATCATTCAGAAACCTAAGTAAGGAGGCATTTAGGGCGCTTTACACTGCCTACGTGAGGCCAGTCTTAGAGTATGCCGCCTCATCATGGAGTCCCCATCTGAAGAAGCATATAATGAAACTGGAAAAGGTTCAGAGGTTTGCAACGAGACTCGTCCCAGAGCTACGAGGGATGGGGTATGAGGAGCGCCTGGGGGAACTATGCCTTACGACACTAGAAAGAAGAAGGGAGAGGGGGGACATGATAGGAACGTATAAAATACTCAGAGGATTGACAGAGTGGACATAGACGAAATGTTCACACGGAATAGTAACAGAACGAGGGGACATGGATGGAAGTTGGAAACTCAGATGAGTCACAGAGATGTTAGGAAGTTTTCTTTTAGCGTGAGAGTAGTGGGAAAATGGAATGCACTTAAGGAACAGGTTGTGGAAGCAAATACTATTCATAACTTTAAAAACCAGGTATGATAGGGAAATGGGATAGGAGTCATTGCTGTAAACAACTGATGCTCGAAAGGCGGGATCCAAGAGTCAAGCTCGATCCTGCAGACACATATAGGTGAGTACACACACACACACACACACACACAACACACACACACACACACACACACACACACACACACACACACAACACACACACTCTGATTAACTTAGGGGGGCGAGGACAGGTACACAGAGAAGACAAAGAGGTGTGTGAAGAACTCAACAAAAGGTTCCAGGAGGTCTTTACATAGAACAGGGAGATATCACGGGCTGGGAGAGGTGGCAGCAAACCAGGTGACCTTGGATAGGTTCGAAATTACAAGAGATGAGGTCAAAAAGCACCTATTGGAGCTGGATGTGAGAAAAGCTGTTGGGCCGGATGGAATCTCGCCATGGGTATTGAAAGAGTGTGCAGGAGCACTTTGCTTACCACTCTCCATAGTGTATAGTAAGTCACTGGAAACGGGGGACCTACCAGAAATATGGAAGACTGCTAATGTAGTACCAATATACAAAAAGGGTGACAGACAAGAGGCACTGAACTACAGGCCAGTGTCCTTAACTTATATACCATGCAAGGTGATGGAGAAGATTGTGAGAAAAAACCTAGTAACACATCTGGAGAGAAGAGACTTCGTGACAACCCATCAACATGGGTTCAGGGAGGGTAAATCTTGCCTTACAGGCTTGATAGAATTCTACGATCAGGTGACAAGAATTAAGCAAGAAAGAGAAGGGTGGGCGGACTGCATTTTTTTGGACTGTCGGAAACCCTTTGACACAGTACCCCATAAAAGGTTGATGCATAAGCTGGAGAAACAGGCAGGAGTAACAGGTAGGGCGCTCCAGTGGATAAGGGAGTACCTAAGCAATAGGAAGCAGAGAGTTACAGTGAGGGGTGAGACCTCAGACTGGCGTGAAGTCACCAGTGGAGTCCCACAGGGCTCTGTACTTGGACCTATTCTGTTTCTGATATACGTAAATGATCTCCCAGAGGGTATAGACTCATTCCTCTCAATGTTTGCTGACGACGCCAAAATTATGAGAAGGATTAAGACAGAGGAGGACAGCTTGAGACTTCAAGAAGACCTGGACAAGCTGCAGGAATGGTCAAACAAATGGCTGTTAGAGTTTAACCCAAGCAAATGTAATGTAATGAAGATAGGGGTAGGAAGCAGGAGACCAGATACAAGGTATCATTTGGGAGATGAAATACTTCAAGAGTCAGAGAGAGAGAAAGACCTGGGGGTTGATATCACGCCAGACCTGTCCCCTGAAGCTCATATCAAGAGGATAACATCAGCAGCATATGCCAGGTTGGCTAACATAAGAACGGCCTTTAGAAACTTGTGTAAGGAATCTTTCAGAACATTATATACCACATATGTCAGACCAATCCTGGAGTATGCGGCTCCAGCATGGAGTCCCTATCTAGTCAAGCATAAGACTAAACTGGAAAAGGTTCAAAGGTTTGCCACCAGACTAGTACCCGAGCTGAGAGGTATGAGCTACGAGGAGCGACTGCAGGAATTAAACCTCACTTCGTTGGAAGACAGAAGAGTTAGGGGGGACATGATCACCACATTCAAGATTCTCAGGGGAATCGACAGGGTTGATAAAGACAGGCTGTTTAACACAAGGGGCACACGCACTAGGGGACACAGGTGGAAACTGAGTGCCCAAATGAGCCACAGAGATATTAGAAAGAACTTTTTTAGTGTCAGAGTGGTTGACAAATGGAATGCATTAGGAAGCGATGTGGTGGAGGCTGACTCCATACACAGTTTCAAGTGTAGATATGATAGAGCCCAATAGGCTCAGGAAACTGTACACTGTTGATTGACGGTTGAGAGGCGGGACCAAAGAGCCAGAGCTCACCCCCGCAAGCACAACTAGGTGAGTACTCCATCCAAGAGAGTGTCAGCCAGCGTCCATAATTCGCGAGGGTGGACATTACACCTGTTTACCTATTCATGACAGCCTCGTGTCATGTGTCAAGCGGCGGTGGCGGTCGTGTCGGGCTTTGATATGTGACACCCCCCTTTGTGACGGCGCTCTCATGGCCTCCAGACCACTACACCTGCCCTCACCCCCCCCCCCACCTCACATCTCTCCAGCATAATACCGAAATTACCGAGATTCAGCTTGCAATTAATGCAGGTGTTGAGTACACCTTTGGTAGTTGTCCTGGGCTGTTTTATGTTTTTAGAGATCAATTCGTTATTTGTTTTGTGTGGTTTTTCGTCTTTTTTGCTGTAAAAGAAGACTGTGCGCTCGAGAGGTAATACAGTTCATAATTAAGGACAATCACGGTAAATATAGTATTATTAAATATTTGTAATCAACATACTTCAACTTCACTTCATAAAAACAGATAAAAATAACACATTCCACTGCCTGAGTATCAAGTCCCAGGGCCATGAGTATCAAGTCCCAGCTCCATGACTACCAAGTCCCAGCACCCTGAGTACCAAGTCCCAGCGCAAAAGTACCAAGTCCCAGCACCCTGAGTACAAGTCCCAGCGCCATGAGTACCAAGTCCCAGCACCCTGAGTACCAAGTCCCTCGCCATAAGTACCAAGTCCCAGCACCCTGAGTACCAAGTCCAGCGCCATGAGTACCAAGTCCAGCACCCTGAGTACCAAGTCCCAGCGCCATAAGTACCAAGTCCCAGCGCCCTGAGTACCAAGTCCCAGCGCCAAAAGTACAAGTCCCAGCGCCATGAGTACAAAGTCCCAGCACCCTGAGTACCAAGTCCCAGCGCCATAAGTACCAAGTCCCAGCGCCCTGAGTACCAAGTCCCAGCGCCAAAAGTACCAAGTCCCAGCGCCATGAGTACAAAGTCCCAGCACCCTGAGTACCAAGTCCCAGCGCCATAAGTACCAAGTCCCAGCGCCTGAGTACAAAGTCCCAGCGCCATGAGTACCAAGTTCCAGCACCCTGAGTACCAAGTCCCAGCGCCATGAGTACCAAGTCCCAGCGCCCTGAGTACCAAGACCCACGACATGAGTACCAAGTCGTCCCAGCACCCTGAGTACCAAGTCCCAGCGCCAAAAGTACCAAGTCCCAGTACCCTGAGTACCAAGTCCCAGCGCCATGAGTACCAAGTCCCAGCACCCTGAGTACCAAGTCCCAGCGCCATAAGTACCAAGTCCAGCGCCCTGAGTACCAAGTCCCAGCGCCATGAGTACCAAGTTCCAGCACCCTGAGTACCAAGTCCCAGCGTCATAAGTACCAAGTCCCAGCGCCCTGAGTACCAAGTCCCAGCGCCATGAGTACCAGTCCCAGCGTCATAAGTACCAAGTCCCAGCGCCCTGAGTACCAAGTCCCAGCACCCTGAGTACCAAGTCCCAGCGCCATAAGTACCAAGTCCCAGCGCCCTGAGTACCAAGTCCCAGCGCCATGAGTACCAAGTTCCAGCACCCTGAGTACCAAGTCCCAGCGTCATAAGTACCAAGTCCCAGCGCCCTGAGTACCAAGTCCCAGCGCCATGAGTACCAAGTCCCAGCGTCATAAGTACCAAGTCCCAGCGCCCTGAGTACCAAGTCCCAGCGCCATGAGTACAAAAGTCCCAGCGCCATGAGTACCAAGTCCCAGAACCCTGAGTACCAAGTCCCAGCGCCATAAGTACCAAGTCACAGCGCCATAAGTACCAAGTCTCAGCACCCTGAGTGCCAAGTCCCAGCACCCTGAGTGCCAAGTCCCAGCGCCATAAGTACTAAGTCCCAGCACCCTGAGTACCAAGTCTCAGCGCCATAAATACCAAGTCCCAGCACCTGAGTGCCAATCCCAGCGCCATGAGTACCAGTCCCAGCACCCTGAGTATCAAGTCCCCGCGCCATAAGTACCAATTCCCAGCACCCTGAGTGCCAAGTCCCAGCGCCATGAGTACCAAGTCCCAGCACCCTGAGTACCAAGTCTCAGCGCCATAAATACCAAGTCCCAGCACCCTGAGTGCCAAGTCCCAGCGCCATGAGTACCAAGTCCCAGCACCCTGAGTANCTAGAGGGGGTACCACCTCTGGTGCAGTGTAGGGACCATAGCCTCGGAGAAGAAATAAAGAGTACTCAGAGAAGACCTTGGGATCCTCATGAACATTGATATTTTCTTCTCCTACCACCCCTATTCTTTTGGTATGTGTGATATTTATCTAACTTTATTTGAAAATGTCATTACACAAAAAGTTACAGATTGATTACATGCAGGGTACAAGGCTGCTTGTCACAAGTTGAAAAGCTCCTCCAGCTCCTCAGATGGCGGGCAGGAACCATGGATGCAGTGAGCATTCCTCTCTGGATTGCCACACTGAGGCGCTGAAAAAGAAAACTGGCAGCTCTAGGGTCTCTAGTTGTTTCGATTAGCTTAGACCCCAACTCCTTCAAAAAGCTAGCAGCACTTTTACCCCAGGCACCAAGTGTCTCTGAGGCAATGGGGACAAAATTGTAGTGGTGCTCAAGGTCTCTGTATTTACGTGACTTGCCGCTTCCGGTGATTGGCAGCTCCTCTGCTTGAGTAGCACTGAAGTCAACATAGGTATTGGCTAAAGTTGAGACGCAAGTGTAGTCCCACACCAACTGTCTACCATTCTTCCAGGGGTTCACCGTGATTCCATCTGGGCGACCGACAGGCTCATTAGAGTTGTGGGACATTAGGTACCGGGGCTCTCTCTCTGTCTGCTGGACAGCCGGCTGTGGTAAGGCTTCTCTAATAATGTCATTGACCTCGCCGTGTCTTGCATGCCATCCTCCTGTCCTTGGCAGAGAAGGCCATGCCGTCCGTACCTGTCGGCCTCTGCCTCGCCGCAAATACACCTGTATTCGGTGTGGATTGGGGCAGCGAGACGGAGAGCCACGGCAATTCGAGGGCCTGCGGTGTGAGACGAGTGCCGGTGCTGACATGGGATTGCTAATAGGAAATCACCTGCATGGGGAGCTGCTACTGCTCTAAGTCGGGCAGTGTCATGTGGTGTTGTCGCAGCTTCTAGCAAAGTCGCAGCTTCTGGTCGGCAATGGGGCGATCCCAGCTGGATTGCTTATGGGCTTCAGAAGGCAGTGGTTGGGGTGCTGGTCCTGCGAGAGAGAGACCCATTTGGTTGTGCAGTCTGTGAAGCTGGGATCATGTACCCCTGCCTGTTGAACTAGGTGCTCAGGTAGGATTTCCTTCACCAAGTTGTCAGACCCCACTGAAGAGGACAGGAACGCTGGTACAGCAATTTGTGTTGCTGTGCGCACGCCAAGGCCCCCGAGTCTGACAGGAAGGGAGGCCTGTTTCCACTGCGAGTTGCTGAGGGAAAGATTGAGGGCTTTTTCTAGTGTTGATTTCAGCAAGCTGTCGTACTCTTCTAATTTAATATTGTTGAAAGATGGCGAACATCTTAGAAAGTAGGTCAGCCTGGGGAGGGACAAGCATCTGGTGATGAGGTAAAGTGCATCATGAGCATCGATGTCTTCAATCCTCTCGTTCATTCTCTTCAGGTCAGTGATCTTCTTACCAAGGACCTCGTCGATGGCATTCCTTCCAAGAGGAGCACCTAGGAGTGTGCTGTCCTCAGGGTTGGTTGTATGAATGTCAGGCAAAACATATATATATATATATATTATATATATATATATAATATAATATATATATATATATTATATATTATATAAATAATATATATATACACAAATATATAGATACACAAATATATATAGTTTTAAAGGAGGTTGGTGAGGAAACTCATTGGGAAAACTAGAGACCCACGAGCAGCCAGTTTCCTGTTCCAGCGCCTCAGTGTCGCGGTGCAGAGGGAAATGCGTGCTGTATCCTGGGTACGCACCCAACCTCCGAGGAGTGGACGAGGTCTTCGAACGCTGATTGTTTAATTGT
>WNGS01163519.1:2922035-2929535 GCA_020271785.1 Procambarus virginalis | reverse complement strand
TACAACAGTAAAGGGAAAAATAAGAGGGACTATAATAAACCATGGTTTAATAGACAGTGTCAGGAAGCAAAAATGGCCAGCAGGCGGGAGTGGAGAAAGTACAGAAGACAAAGGACAGAGGACAACAGGATCAGATGCAACAGAGCTAGAAACGATTACATTAACATAAGACGAACATCGGAAAGGAACTATGAGAACGATATTGCGATCAAAGCGAAAAAGTAACCTAAATTACTACACAGCCATATAAGAAGAAAAATATCGGTGAACGACCAAGTGACAAGACTAAGGAAAACAGAGGGACACATACTGAAAGTGACAAGGAAATATGCGAGGCACTGAATGCCAGTTTCCATGGAGTGTTCACTACCGAGCCTGAGCAGTTCCCATTGTTGGAAGGAGTACCCTAGATGAAAGACTATCAGATATAGAGGTGACAGCAGAGGAGGCAAAGAAAGTTGAGAACACTGGATGCAACTACAGCGGTTGGACCAGACAAAGTATCACCGTGGATACTAAAAGAAGCAGCGCAGGCCCTCAGCGTGCCTCTGGCAATGATCTTTAATGAGTCACTTATGACGGGAGAATTGCCCAGTTGTTGGAAGAAGGCAAATGTCATACCGATTTTCAAGAAAGGTGATAGGGAGGAGGCACTTAACTATAGACCTGTATCACTGACAAGCATCCCCTGTAAAATACTGGAAAGAACAATTAGGCTACGACTGGTTGCACACCTGGAGAACGTTAGGTTTGTGAACAAACATCACCATGGGTTCTGGAAAGGGAAACCGTGCCTAACAAATCTTATGGAATTCTATGGTAAAATAACGAGGATAAGACAGGACAGAGATGGTTGGGCAGACTGCATATTTCTGAACTGCCAAAAAACCTTTGATACAATACCGCACACGAGACTGCTGTTCAAACTCGAGAGACAGGCGGGGGTGGGAGGAAAGGCTCTAGCATGGATAAGGAACTACCTAACAGGAAGGAGCCAAATTGTTACGGTAAGGGGGGTGAGAAGTCGGACTGGCGAACAGTAACGAGTGGAGTACTTCAAGGATCGGTGCTGGGACCAATTTGATTTCTAATATATGTTAACGACATGTTTACAGGAGTAGAGTCCTACATGTCGATGTTCGCGGATGACGCAAAGTTGATGAGAAGAGTTGTGACAGATGAGGATTACAGGATCCTCCAAGAGGACCTGAACAGGTTGCAGAGATGGTCAGGGATATGGCTACTGGAGTTCAACACGAGCAAATGTAAAATTATGGAAATGGGACTAGGTGATAGGGACCAAAGGGACAGTACACAATGAAGGGGAACTGCCTACCTGTGACGACGCGAGAAAGAGACGTGGACGTAACACCTAATCTATCTCCTGAGGCACATATAAATAGGATAACGACAGCAGCGTACTCTACACTGGCAAAATTTAGAACATCATTCAGAAACCTAAGCAAGGAGGCACTTAGGGTGCTTTACACTGCCTACGTGAGGCCAGTTTTAGAGTATGCCGCCTCATTATGGAGACCACATCTGAAGAAGCATATAAGGAAACTGGAAAAGGTTCAGAGGTTTGCAACGAGACTCGTCCCAAAGTTACGAGGGATGGGGGTATGAGGAGCCCTGAAGGAACTGTGCCTTACGACACTAGAAAAAAGAAGGGAGAGGGAGCTACATGATAGGAACGTATAAATACTCAGAGGGATTGACAGAGTGGGCAGAGACGAAATGTTCACACGGAATAGTACCAGAACGAGGGGACATGGGTGGAAGCTGGAAACTTAGACGAGTCACAGAGATGTTAGGAAGTTTTCTTTTAGCGTGAGAGTAGTGGGAAAATGGAATGCACTTAAGGAATAGGTTGTGGAAGCAAATACTATTCATAATTATAAAACTAGGTATGATAGGGAAATAGGACCATAGTCATTGCTGTAAACATCCGATGCTTGAAGGGCGGGATCCAAGAGTCAAGGCTCGATCCTGCAGACACAAATAGGTGAGTACACACACACACACACACACACCCACACACACAGAGATGGTTGGGCAGACTGCATATTTCTGGACTGCCAAAAAGCCTTTGATACAGTACCGCACATGAGACTGCTATTCAAACTCGAGAGGCAGGCGGGGGTAGGGGGAAAGGTCCTAGCATGGATAAGGAACTACCTAACAGGAAGGAGCCAAAGAGTTACGGTAAGGGGCGAGAAGTCGGACTGGCGAACAGTAACAAGTGGAGTACCACAAGGATCGGTGCTGGGACCAATTCTATTTCTTGTATATGTTAACGACATGTTTACGGGTGTAGAGTCCTACATGTCGATGTTTGCGGATGACGCAAAGTTGATGAGAAGAGTTGTGACAGATGAGGATTGCAGGATCCTCCAAGAGGACCTGAACAAGTTGCAGAGATGGTCAGAGAAATGGCTACTGGAATTCAACACGAGCAAATGTAAAGTTATGGAAATGGGACTAGGAGATAGGAGACCAAAGGGACAGTACACAATGAAGGGGAACAGCCTACCTGTGACGACGCGCGAAAGAGACCTGGGTGTGGACGTAACACCTAATCTATCTCCTGAGGCACATATAAATAGGATAACGACAGCAGCGTACTCTACACTGGCAAAAGTTAGAACATCATTCAGAAACCTAAGTAAGGAGGCATTTAGGGCTCTTTACACTGCCTACGTGAGGCCAGTCTTAGAGTATGCCGCCTCATCATGGAGTCCCCATCTAAAGAAGCACATAATGAAACTGGAAAAGGTTCAGAGGTTTGCAACGAGACTCGTCCCAGAGCTACGAGGGATGGGGTATGAGGAGCGCCTGGGGGAACTATGCCTTACGACACTAGAGAGAAGAAGGGAGAGGGGGGACATGATAGGAACGTATAAAATACTCAGAGGGATTGACAGAGTGGACATAGACGAAATGTTCACACGGAATAGTAACAGAACGAGGGGACATGGATGGAAGTTAGAAACTCAGATGAGTCACAGAGATGTTAGGAAGTTTTCTTTTAGCGTGAGAGTAGTGGGAAAATGGAATGCACTTAAGGAACAGGTTGTGGAAGCCAATACTATTCATAATTTTAAAACCAGGTATGATAGGGAAATGGGATAGGAGTCATTGCTGTAAACAACTGATGCTCGAAAGGCGGGATCCAAGAGTCAATGCTCGATCCTGCAGACACATATAGGTGAGTACATATAGGTGAGTACACACACACACACACACACACACACACACACACACACACAAACACACACACACACACACACACACACACACTCACACTCACACTCTCCATCCAAGAGAGTGTCAGCCAGCGTCCATAATTCGCGAGGGGGACATTACACCTGTTTACCTATTCATGACAGCCTCGTGTCATGTGTCAAGCGGCGGTGGCGGTCGTGTCGGGCTTTGATATGTGACACCCCCTTTGTGACGGCGCTCTCACGGCCTCCCAGACCACTACACCTGCCCTCCCCCCCCCCCCCACCTCACATCTCTCCAGCATAATACCGAAATTACCGAGATTCAGCTTGCAATTAATGCAGGTGTTGAGTACACCTTTGGTAGTTGTCCTGGGCTGTTTTATGTTTTAGAGATCAATTCGTTATTTGTTTTGTGTGGTTTTTTCGTCTTTTTTGCTGTAAAAGAAGACTGTGCGCTCGAGAGGTAAATACCAGTTCATAATTAAGGACAATCACGGTAAATATAGTATTATTAAATATTTGTAATCAACATACTTCAACTTCACTTCATAAAAACAGATAAAAATAACACATTCCCACTGCCTTGAGTATCAAGTCCCAGGGCCATGAGTATCAAGTCCCAGCTCCATGACTACCAAGTCCCAGCACCCTGAGTACCAAGTCCCAGCGCCAAAAGTACCAAGTCCCAGCACCCTGAGTACCAAGTCCCAGCGCCATGAGTACCAAGTCCCAGCACCCTGAGTACCAAGTCCCAGCGCCATAAGTACCAAGTCCCAGCACCCTGAGTACCAAGTCCCAGCGCCATGAGTACCAAGTCCCAGCACCCTGAGTACCAAGTCCCAGCGCCATAAGTACCAAGTCCCAGCGCCCTGAGTACCAAGTCCCAGCGCCAAAGTACCAAGTCCCAGCGCCATGAGTACAAAGTCCCAGCACCCTGAGTACCAAGTCCCAGCGCCATAAGTACCAAGTCCCAGCGCCCTGAGTACCAAGTCCCAGCGCCAAAAGTACCAAGTCCCAGCGCCATGAGTACAAAGTCCCAGCACCCTGAGTACCAAGTCCCAGCGCCATAAGTACCAAGTCCCAGCGCCCTGAGTACAAAGTCCCAGCGCCATGAGTACCAAGTTCCAGCACCCTGAGTACCAAGTCCCAGCGCCATGAGTACCAAGTCCCAGCGCCCTGAGTACCAAGACCCAACGACATGAGTACCAAGTCGTCCCAGCACCCTGAGTACCAAGTCCCAGCGCCAAAAGTACCAAGTCCCAGTACCCTGAGTACCAAGTCCCAGCGCCATGAGTACCAAGTCCCAGCACCCTGAGTACCAAGTCCCAGCGCCATAAGTACCAAGTCCCAGCGCCCTGAGTACCAAGTCCCAGCGCCATGAGTACCAAGTTCCAGCACCCTGAGTACCAAGTCCCAGCGTCATAAGTACCAAGTCCCAGCGCCCTGAGTACCAAGTCCCAGCGCCATGAGTACCAAGTCCCAGCGTCATAAGTACCAAGTCCCAGCGCCCTGAGTACCAAGTCCCAGCACCCTGAGTACCAAGTCCCAGCGCCATAAGTACCAAGTCCCAGCGCCCTGAGTACCAAGTCCCAGCGCCATGAGTACCAAGTTCCAGCACCCTGAGTACCAAGTCCCAGCGTCATAAGTACCAAGTCCCAGCGCCCTGAGTACCAAGTCCCAGCGCCATGAGTACCAAGTCCCAGCGTCATAAGTACCAAGTCCCAGCGCCCTGAGTACCAAGTCCCAGCGCCATGAGTACAAAGTCCCAGCGCCATGAGTACCAAGTCCCAGAACCCTGAGTACCAAGTCCCAGCGCCATAAGTACCAAGTCACAGCGCCATAAGTACCAAGTCTCAGCACCCTGAGTGCCAAGTCCCAGCACCCTGAGTGCCAAGTCCCAGCGCCATAAGTACTAAGTCCCAGCACCCTGAGTACCAAGTCTCAGCGCCATAAATACCAAGTCCCAGCACCCTGAGTGCCAAGTCCCAGCGCCATGAGTACCAAGTCCCAGCACCCTGAGTATCAAGTCCCAGCGCCATAAGTACCAATTCCCAGCACCCTGAGTGCCAAGTCCCAGCGCCATGAGTACCAAGTCCCAGCACCCTGAGTACCAAGTCTCAGCGCCATAAATACCAAGTCCCAGCACCCTGAGTGCCAAGTCCCAGCGCCATGAGTACCAAGTCCCAGCACCCTGAGTACCAAGTCCCAGCACCCTGAGTGCCAAGTCCCAGCGCCATAAGTACTAAGTCCCAGCACCCTGAGTACCAAGTCTCAGCGCCATAAATACCAAGTCTCAGCACCATGAGTATCAAGTCCCAGCGCCATGAGTACCAAGTCCCAGCACCATGAGTGTCAAGTCCCAGCGCCATGAGTACCAAGTCCCAGCACCCTGAGTACCAAGTCCCAGCGCCATGAGTACCAAGTCCCAGCACCCTGAGTACAAAGTCCCAGCGCCATGAGTACAAAGTCCCAGCACCCTGAGTATCAAGTCCCAGCACCCTGAGTACCAAGTCCCAGCGCCATAAGTACCAAGTCCCAGCACCATGAGTACCAAGTCCCAGCGCCATGAGTACCAAGTCCCAGCACCCTGAGTACCAAGTCCCAGCGCCATGAGTACCAAGTCCCAGCGCCATGAGTACCAAGTCCCAGCGCCATGAGTACCAAGTCCCAGCGCCATAAGTACCAAGTCACAGCGCCATAAGTACCAAGTCTCAGCACCCTGAGTGCCAAGTCCCAGCACCCTGAGTGCCAAGTCCCAGCGCCATAAGTACTAAGTCCCAGCACCCTGAGTACCAAGTCTCAGCGCCATAAATACCAAGTCCCAGCACCCTGAGTGCCAAGTCCCAGCGCCATGAGTACCAAGTCCCAGCACCCTGAGTATCAAGTCCCAGCGCCATAAGTACCAATTCCCAGCACCCTGAGTGCCAAGTCCCAGCGCCATGAGTACCAAGTCCCAGCACCCTGAGTACCAAGTCCCAGCGCCATGAGTACCAAGTCCCAGCGCCATGAGTACCAAGTCCCAGCGCCATGAGTACCAAGTCCCAGCGCCATAAGTACCAAATCCCTAGTGTATATTTGAAGATATATATAATTATATATAATATATAATATATAATATATATATATATATATATAATATATGTATATGTATGTTAGATATTTTGGTAGCAGTCTTTCTTGCAAACATATGTTGTTAAATATGACCGAAAAGGTAAGACTAACAATTGAAGTGGGTAGTCTTGAAGTCTTGAAGTGGGTAGAATATAGTTGTGCATTAATTGGCTCTTGATTGTTGGTGTTGCCTTTATGATGTGTAGTGCCTCGCAGATGTCGAGCCTCCTGCTATCGCTGTACCTCTTGGTACAGGGATAGCAGTACCATAGGTACTGCTATCAATAGGTTGCTATCAATAGTTAAGAAACAACACTGTGTTGTTTGTTAACAAGCAACACAGTGTTGTTTGTTACACAACCAAACACAAAACACAACACAAAACTGTGTTGTGTTTTGTGTCAAAATATGCAGGCAGCATATTTTGTATTAATTATTTTCTTGTTTAGGACTTCTATCCCTCTGACTAGTGCTCTTGCATCTTGGTTTAATTGAAATAGGAGTTCTCCAAAGGTCATCTTCGTTCGAGATGAAGAAAAATAAATAATTGTAGAATGTATTACACTTATTATAAAATTTACACGTTTCGAACCTACATGGTTCATTCTCAAGTGATAAGAAAATATAGGGCTTGTTAGATTTATACCATTAAGGAGGTCAGGTGAAGACAAGTAGACCTATACAAATGGATCAAGAATAAGGCATGAATGGGGGGGGGGAAGGTGGTGGTACTTGGTACCACCACCAAGTTTTAATCCAAAATTTGTGTGTTAGTAAAACCCGTTTTACTAACATCTGTAAGTACAAAGTTCCTTAAAGGATTATCCTCGACACGTTAATGACTGAAATCTGAAATTAACTTCATCTCTTTTGTACGTCTTTCTCCCTTGAAAAAAGCATTCGAACTCGCTCTACTGGCTATTGTGACACAGTTAATACAAGAGATTATATTAGATGATCTTGTCTCTTTTGGAATCGAGGAAATGCTGCTGACATGGACTAAAGGATATTTGAGAAACTCTTATCTTCAAAGGGGGTCAAAAGTGGTTATTATAATTGAAATAATATTCTACGTTAATAGAAATTTTGGAATCTGAAACTTGTATTAAAAACTAGGGAATTTAACTCCAAGTTTGAAATAACACATAGAATGATAACCTCT
>WNGS01163519.1:2897623-2916038 GCA_020271785.1 Procambarus virginalis | reverse complement strand
GCCCACGAATGTACGCAAGTGATCAAACTTCCTCGAGCCGATGCATAGCACACGTCAATAGTGACGTGTTTTATGTTATGTCGCGATTTTAACCGATTGGTCTAATACGGTAAAAATGTAACCTATTATGAAAAATGTTGAATCTGCAAAATCTGAATATGAAAAATATACAGAGAGGGGTGGGGAGGGGCTATGAATTCTAAGTCACCCCCTCTCTAAAAAATATTGGGGTATTAATGCACTAAGAAAAGGCCAGTAGGATACTGGCCTTAATATCTGGAGGTGTTGGCAATTGTGTTATTCATCAGCTTGATCTTCCCCCCTAGTTAGGCCTCATTATGTAGTTCAGTTTCCAAGTGACCGTACAACGGGGGATTATTCTCTTAAACCCGTACAGAGAAGCCTGAGAATATCCCAGGAGTAACTACAGACCATCTTTCACACTGTAATAAATACATACCTTTTTCACTGAAACTACCCTCACTACATGCCACCTTCTACACTGTAACCATCTTCACTACAAGCAACCTTCTACACTGTAACCATCTAAACTAACATGGCCATCCTCATCCATTCTATCTTCCTCACTACAACCATTTTCGCAGCGCAGGCACCGTTAATTACCCCATCTACAATCACCATCATCACTACCTTCCATCTTCTTTACCACCTTCCTTCTCTATTACTATATTGACTACCCTTCGTCCCCTTCCCTACCCTTCACCATCTTCCCTGCCCTTCCCTACCCTTCACTACCTTCCCTATCATTTACCACCCCAATCATTCACCACCTTCCCTACCCTTCATCACACACTCTACTCTTCACCACTTTCCCTATTTCCCTATAAAGGGAAAGTGGTAAATACCGAAGACAGTATTTACCTGTATCTATTTTCAGTAAATTCTGAATTATTAGTCTGATATGTAGCGAGGATAGAGTCTGATGTATAGGGAGGATGGAGGCTGATGTGTAGCGAGGATGGAGGCTGATGTGTAGCGAGGATAGAGTCTGATGTATAGGGAGGATGGAGGCTGATATGTAGCGAGGATAGAGTCTGATGTATAGGGAGGATGGAGGCTGATATGTAGCGAGGATGGAGGCTGATGTGTAGCGAGCATAGAGTCTGATGTGTAGCGAGGGTAGAGTCTGATGTATAGGGAGGATGGAGGCTGATATGTAGCGAGGATGGAGGCTGATATGTAGCGAGGATAGAGTCTGTGTAGCGAGGATGGCGTCTGATGTGTAGCGAGGATAGAGTCTGATGTATAGGGAGGATGGAGGCTGATATGTAGCGAGGATGGAGGCTGATGTGTAGCGAGGATAGAGTCTGTGTAGCGAGGATGGCGTCTGATGTGTAGCGAGGATAGAGTCTGATGTATAGGGAGGATGGAGGCTGATATGTAGCGAGGATAGAGTCTGATTTGTAGCGAGGATAGAGTCTGTGTAGCGAGGATGGCGTCTGATGTGTAGCGAGGATAGAGTCTGATGTGTAGCGAGGATAGAGTCTGATGTGTAGCGAGGATAGAGTCTGATGTGTAGCGAGGATAGAGTCTGATGTGTAGCGAGGATAGAGTCTGATGTGTAGCGAGGATAGAGTCTGATGTGTAGCGAGGATAGAGTCTGATGTGTAGCGAGGATAGAGTCTGATGTGTAGCGAGGATAGCGTCTGATGTGTAGCGAGGATAGTCTGATGTGTAGCGAGGATAAAGTCTGATGTGTAGCGAGGATAGTCTGATATGTAGCGAGGATGGAGTCTGATGTGTAGCGAGGATGGAGTCTGATGTGTAGCGAAGATGGAGTCTGATGTGTAGCGAGGATGGAGTCTGATGTGTAGCGAGGATGGAGTCTGATGTGTAGCGAGGATGGAGTCTGATGTGTAGCGAGGATGGAGTCTGATGTGTAGCGAGGATGGAGTCTGATGTGTAGTGAGGATGGATAACAGATGCGGAAGTTCTGTTTATGATAATATATTCAGTATAAAGTAGGAACAGTTGTAAGTGGTTAATGGAATTCAACCTCCACTAGTGCAAGGTAACAGGGATGGATAGAGGAAGCATTAGACCAGAAAGCTTGTACATACTGAAGGATAGAGCTTACAGTATCTTACACGACTACAGTGAAAATATTTGACAGAGTTTTACAGATTATTGAATTTCTAGCGTTCACCAAATCATCTGATGTGCAGTTTCTCCCATTACTCAGACAATTAAACTTCCTAAATAAACAAATGTACATTTCCAGAACAAAACAAAAAAATCTTAAATATATTAAAGGATCATTTGCTAACATATAACATTGGTTTGTCAAACATAATATCTGACGATTGGTATCTTCGCAACGATTACTGACTATTAATTACTTCCCTGGTATTCTTTTTTTTCCTGCTGCAGTTCGCAGATCATCTCAACAACAACAATAATTGTAGACTGACCGCGACCTCAATGGACTTGATTTCATCATCTTTGAATCATTAATTATTGCATCAATGAGGCCTCAGTCGAGCAACGAAACCTCTAACAAATAATCTAGATTATAGCTACTAACGGAGCTCACCCTCATTAACAAAGACCAAAATAATTAAATGGAGCCTCCAAATCATCTATTAATAACTAAAAAACACTTAACACACGACTCAACCGGTGATGTTCGAACATTTCTCGAACAGTGCATCGGTGTCGACCTATGTTCGAATCGTAACGGTGTAAATGCTTCACTCACGTACAACAAATACAAATAATCGCCAGTTGAACCTAAACACCTAACCTAACCTACGCTTAAATATGAACAATATGCTAATATATAGTAATATTTATTAATATATGAGAAAATTACTATTTCGAATGACCAAGGTGTTAAAACTGATGACTGAGGCTTTGTGAGAAAGTGATAAATATACTGTGAATGTGCTAAAATTTTCCTCACCGTGAAGACTGTTTCGTTTGGACAACGGTGTCCCAATAGTTTAATATAATTATTGCCCTTAGTATAATGAAATTAAAACTAATATTAATGAATAAGTGATTAAATATGTATGCACTGAACAACATAACAGGTTTTATTGCACCTTTGAAAGCTGTTTTGTAAATATATATTTGCTACATGTGCAGCAATGTCATTTATTCATAACATTAACAATTAATGTCTTCTTAAGAGGGTTCTTGATGAAAATTAGAATTTCCCTATTGTTAAAAAAAATTTAGAGTATATTTGCGTTTTATAGATTACTTTGAAATATAGTACCTAAATTTATGGGATTCATAAATTCATTCATAAATTAAAATCAAATTTCAATCAGAAATGTTCGTTTCAAAAGGTGTTTTTGAGGTCACAGTTGGATTATTAGCACGTAAACAGTGAGTTCTTTTTCCTTCATTTCTCGTCGAGACTAAATGAATAACCAAATCATAGAGGACATATACAAGACAAACGCATTCTCGTAGAAACTGTCGTTGCTCATACAATTTCTTAGATTAGATTAGGTTAGGTTAGGTTAGGTTAAGTTAGGTTACGTTACGTTTGGTTAGGATGGTTTAGGTTAGGTTAGGTTAGGTAAGGTAAGGTAAGGTAAGGTAAGGTAAGGTTAGGTTAGGTAAGGTTAGGCTAGGCTAGGTTAGGTTAGGCTAGGCTTCTTTCCTACGTCTTGTGGGATGTTGAAATAGAGCATTAAAGGAATATGAACCGCCATGTGGCCGCCGCTGAGATCAAGCGTTGAAGAAACTGTCCTTCCCTCGTCTAACTGAACTGCTTCTCAACGTCAACAAGACAGGGGGAAAGAGTTCTAAAAGGTATAATCATGAGGAACGTGAGTGATTCTTATCATCACAAGGCCATATACTCTAAAAGCAAGAAGGTCACCAATTTGCTCATAAGGAACGCTTCAGCACCAAGCGGACTTGCTACAAAGAGACAAATGTCACCTATGCCATTACACGCCTACTTGGGGAACTGTCAGCCCCAACGATCTCAATATACAGGCAAGACGACAACATCTCTTTCGAGGCGACTGACAATCCACAAACAGTAAGACTCTATCAAAGGCTATATTATTATTTCTCCATACATTATCACTGTAACCATCTACACTACATAACCATGATCACTATGTAGCCTCAATACAGAGCGACTAGTATCTACGCAGCCATCTTTCACTACACACGGCCATCAACACTGTGACCATCGTTACTTCACACAACCTTCAATCAACACTGTAGCCACCAACACTATACCCGACCACCTTCATCATTGTAACTATCTTCACTATATATTAAACGCACTCACTTCACTCGCTAATACAACTCATCATCACACATCACTATAACATAGCACTACACACCACTATAACATAGCACTACACACCACTATAACATAGCACTACACACCACTATAACATAGCACTACACACCACTATAACAAAGCACTACACACCACTATAACATAGCACTACACATCACTATAACATAGCACTACACACCACTATAACATAGCACTACACACCACTATAACATAGCACTACACACCACTATAACATAGCACTACACACCACTATAACATAGCACTACACACCACTATAACATAGCACTACACACCACTATAACATAGCACTACACACCACTATAACATAGCACTACACACCACTATAACATAGCACTACACACCACTATAACATAGCACTACACACCACTATAACACAGCACTACACACCACTACTAACACACCACTATAACACAGCACTACACACCACTATAACACAGCACTACACACCACTATAACACAGCACTACACACCACTATAACATAGCACTACACACCACTATAACATAGCACTACACATCACAAAACAAGTGAAAATACCTGAGAGTAGACATTATCCAAACACTAAACATCACAAAGCTCATGTGAACAGGACATCATCAGCACCATATGGGAAGTTACCGAACAAAAGAACGTCATTCAAGAATCTAAACAAACAGGCTCTCAAATCCACACATACCACATATGTAAGACCATTACCTGAGTATGCAGCGACAGCAGGGAACCCACACCTTGTGAAACATAAATAGAAACCTTGAAACAAAGTTCAGAAGTTTGCCACAAGATTATTACCAGAATAGAGAGACGTCAGCTTTGAGAACAGGTTGAGAGAACAATCTTAGAGGAGAGAAGAGAGGGAGAGGGGATATATTAACTACGTACAAGCTCTTGAAGAGAATAGATAAAGTTATCAAAGGAATCTTATTTCAATGTAAAAGACGTAAGATGTGAGTACATAACTACAACAAGGCACCGCACTTACTACACCAGTCGAACTATTAGCCTGACTATAATTCTTGCATCTGGTATATTATTACCAGATGTGTTCTTCAGGTTCTTGATAGTGTAAAGCTGCCAACTATGGAGAAGGAAAAGGTTTCCGGCGACGATGGCCGCCACCAGAAGAAAACCAAGTGTGTCCGCTTCGCAGATAATATCATCAGTCAGGTGCATGTCCTTGAGGACTGGGCCTACGAGAGTTGGCTGTTTAGGAAAGAGGGAAAGAACTGGATTGCCGCCGGCTCATTCCGCCGTCGCTTTGGCAGAAGGTGCCGCGCGACCGAAGACCTGCTGAAGGCTGACAAGGTCTTTGACCTCCTGCACAGGGAGAAAATATTTGCCCAGAGATTTATGGATTCCTCACTCACACAGTGATTTGTTAATTGATTATCTGTGTCTAACTTTTTAAAATAAAAATATTGCTGTTAGTTGATTTTTATTTGATTAAGAAACGTGTGTGTGTGTGTGTGTACTCACCTAGTTGTGTGTCCATGTCTTTATATCCAGTCTTTCTCTCTCTAGAGGTGGTGGTGGGGGGGAGAAGTAGTTGAAACAAAGGGGGGGGGGGAGAAGTATGAAACAAGGGGGGAGAAGTATGAAACAAGGGGGGGGAGAAGTATGAAACAAGGGGGGGGGAGAAGTATGAAACAAGGGGGGGGGGTAGTAAAGAGGGTCGAGGGCTTGAGATATGCATTAATAATGCCACATAAACTGACACTTGGATGGGTGACACTGGAATGGCTGACATTTGGGACCCCTGACACAGGAAGGGTTGTTGTGGCAAGGGACGCGGTGATGATGACACAATTAACACATTACAGGACATTACAGGCAAAGTATAATAATTTAACTGTTTTGATATTATGCAGATATCAGTGAAAATGTTTTACATTATAAAGTCAAATTTAACTGGAAATTGCAAGATTCATTGTTGGGGGTCACGTTGGCACCATTTCAAGTGGCACTCAATTCATTTATGGCCGCCACTGTTTACAGAGGGGCACGTACCCAACATGAATTACTGTTAAAAATCTGGTGAGACCATCCCCAAGAATCTGAAGACAGACAAACTCACAGAGAAACAGAGACAGACAGACAGAGGCAGAGACAGAATCATAGAAACAGAAGAATTATGTTGATATACAAGGGAAGTCGTATATGTTCTCATTTATAACCGTTATATATATAGTTCAGAAATTTGTTTATTGCTGAATAATGTCGGATTAATATGTGTGTGTGTGTGTGTGTGTGGTGTGTTGTGTGTGTGGTGTGTGTGGTGTGTGTGTGTGTGTGTGTGTGTGTGTGTGTGTGTAGAAGGGGGGGGGGTATTTGGCGTTTCTCTGGTGACGGACGTCACATCTTCTCTATTCACTATCTTCATCACTGTAACCCTCTTAACTACAGACCATCTTTCACACTGTAATAAATACATACCTTTTTCACTGAATCTACCCTCACTACAAGCCACCTTCTACACTGTAATCATATTCGCTACAAGCAACCTTCTACACTGCAACCATCTAAACATGGTCATCCTCATCCATTCAAACTATCTTCCTCACTACAACCATTTTCGCAGCGCAGGCACCGTTAATTACCCCATCTACAATCACCATCATCACTACCTTCCATCTTCTTTACCACCTTCCTTCTCTTTTACTATATTGACTACCCTTCGTCCCCTTCCCTACCCTTCACCATCTTCCCTGCCCTTCCCTACCCTTCACTACCTTCCCTATCATTTACCACCCCAATCATTCACCACCTTCCCTACCCTTCATCACACACTCTACTCTTCACCACTTTCCCTATTTCCCTATAAAGGGGAAAGTGGTAAATACCGAAGACAGTATTTACCTGTATCTATTTTCAGAAATTCTGAATTATTAGTCTGATATGTAGCGAGGATAGAGTCTGATGTATAGGGAGGATGGAGGCTGATGTGTAGCGAGGATGGAGTCTGATGTGTAGCGAGGATGGAGTCTGATGTGTAGCGAGGATGGAGTCTGATGTGTAGCGAGGATGGAGTCTGATGTGTAGCGAGGATAGAGTCTGATGTGTAGCGAGGATAGAGTCTGTGTAGCGAGGATGGAGTCTGATGTGTAGCGAGGATAGAGTCTGATGTGTAGCGAGGATAGAGTCTGATGTGTAGCGAGGACAGAGTCTGATGTGTAGCGAGGATAGAGTCTGATGTGTAGCGAGGATAGAGTCTGATGTGTAGCGAGGATGGAGTCTGATGTGTAGCTAGGATGGAGTCTGATGTGTAGCGAGGATGGAGCTGATGTGTAGCGAGGATGGAGTCTGATGTGTAGTGAGGATGGATAACAGATGCGGAAGTTCTGTTTATGATAATATAATCAGTATAAAGTCGGAACAGTTGTAAGTGGTTAATGGAATTCAACCTCCACTAGTGCAAGGTAACAGGGATGGATAGAGGAAGCATTAGACCAGAAAGCTTGTACATACTGAAGGATAGAGCTTACAGTATCTTACACGACTACAGTGAAAATATTTGACAGAGTTTCACAGATTACTGAATTTCTAACGTTCACCAAATCATCTGATGTGCAGTTTTTCGCATTACTCAGACAATTAAACTTCCTAATAAACAAATATACATTTCCAGAAAAAATCTGAAATATATTAAAGGATCATTGCAATAAATAACATGCTATATTTTTTTGCTTTGATTAGCAAAGGATCATTTGCTAGTATCTGACGATTGGTATCTTCGCGACGATTACTATTAATTACTTCCCTGGTATTCTTTTTTTTCCTGCTGCAGTTCGCAGATCATCTCAACAACAACAATATTTGTGGACTGACCGCGACCTCAATGGACTTGACTTCATCATCTTTGAATCATTAATTATTGCATCAATGAGGCCTCAGTCGAGCAACGAAACCTCTAACAAATAATCTAGATTATAGCTACTAACGGAGCTCACCCTCATTAACAAAGGCCAAAATAATTAAATGGAGCCTCCAAATCATCTATTAATAACTGAAAACACTTAACACACGACTCAACTGGTGATGTTCGAACATTTCTCGAACAGTGCGTCGGTGACGACCTATGTTCGAATCGTAACGGTGTAAATGCTTCACTCACGTACAACAAATACAAATAATCGCCAGTTGAACCTAAACACCTAACCTAACCTACGCTTAAATATGAACAATATGCTAATATATATAATATTTATTAATATATGATAAAAATTTATTTCGAATGACCAAGGTGTTAAAACTGATGACTGAGGCTTTGTGAGAAAGTGATAAATATACTGTGAATGTGCTAAAATTTCCTCACCGTGAAGACTGTTTCGTTTGGACAACGGTGNGTCTGATATGTAGCGAGGATAGAGTCTGATGTGTAGCGAGGATAGAGTCTGATATGTAGCGAGGATAGAGTCTGATGTGTAGCGAGGATGGAGTCTGATGTGTAGCGAAGATGGAGTCTGATGTGTAAGCGAGGATGGAGTCTGATGTGTAGCGAAGATGGAGTCTGATGTGTAGCGAGGATGGAGTCTGATGTGTAGCGAGGATGGAGTCTGATGTGTAGCGAGGATGGAGTCTGATGTGTCGTGAGGATGGAGTCTGATGTGTAGTGAGGATGGATAACAGATGCGGAAGTTCTGTTTATGATAATATATTCAGTATAAAGTAGGAACAGTTGTAAGTGGTTAATGGAATTCAACCTCCACTAGTGCAAGGTAACAGGGATGGATAGAGGAAGCATTAGACCAGAAGCTTGTACATACTGAAGGATAGAGCTTACAGTATCTTACACGACTACAGTGAAAATATTTGACAGAGTTTACAGATTATTAAATTTCTAGCGTTCACCAAATCATCTGATGTGCAGTTTCTCCCATTACTCAGACAATTAAACTTCCTAAATAAACAAATGTACATTTCCAGAACAAAACAAAAAATCTTAAATATATTAAAGGATCATTTGCTAACATATAACATTGGTTTGTCAAACATAATATCTGACGATTGGTATCTTCGCAACGATTACTGACTATTAATTACTTCCCTGGTATTCTTTTTTTTCCTGCTGCAGTTCGCAGATCATCTCAACAACAACAATAATTGTAGACTGACCGCGACCTCAATGGACTTGACTTCATCATCTTTGAATCATTAATTATTGCATCAATGAGGCCTCAGTCGAGCAACGAAACCTCTAACAAATAATCTAGATTATAGCTACTAACGGAGCTCACCCTCATTAACAAAGACCAAAATAATTAAATGGAGCCTCCAAATCATCTATTAATAACTAAAAAACACTTAACACACGACTCAACCGGTGATGTTCGAACATTTCTCGAACAGTGCATCGGTGTCGACCTATGTTCGAATCGTAACGGTGTAAATGCTTCACTCACGTACAACAAATACAAATAATCGCCAGTTGAACCTAAACACCTAACCTAACCTACGCTTAAATATGAACAATATGCTAATATATAGTAATATTTATTAATATATGAGAAATTACTATTTCGAATGACCAAGGTGTTAAAACTGATGACTGAGGCTTTGTGAGAAAGTGATAAATATACTGTGAATGTGCTAAAATTTTCCTCACCGTGAAGACTGTTTCGTTTGGACAACGGTGTCCCAATAGTTTAATATAATTTTGCCCTTAGTATAATGAAATTAAAACTAATATTAATGAATAAGTGATTAAATATGTATGCACTGAACAACATAACAGGTTTTATTGCACCTTTGAAAGCTGTTTTGTAAAAATATATTTGTACATGTGCAGCAATGTCATTTATTCATAACATAACAATTAATGTCTTCTTAAGAGGGTTCTTGATGAAAATTAGAATTTCCCTATTGTTAAAAAAAATTTAGAGTATATTTGCGTTTTATAGATTACTTTGAAATATAGTACCTAAATTTATGGGATTCATAAATTCATTCATAAATTAAAATCAAATTTCAATCAGAAATGTTCGTTTCAAAAGGTGTTTTGAGGTCACAGTTGGATTATTAGCACGTAAACAGTGAGTTCTTTTTCCTTCATTTCTCGTCGAGACTAAATGAATAACCAAATCATAGAGGACATATACAAGACAAACGCATTCTCGTAGAAACTGTCGTTGCTCATACAATTTCTTAGATTAGATTAGGTTAGGTTAGGTTAGGTTAGGTTAAGTTAGGTTACGTTACGTTTGGTTAGGATGGTTTAGGTTAGGTTAGGTTAGGTAAGGTAAGGTAAGGTAAGGTAAGGTAAGGTAAGGTAAGGTAAGGTTAGGTAGGTAAGGTTAGGCTAGGCTAGGTTAGGTTAGGCTAGGCTTCTTTCCTACGTCTTGTGGGATGTTGAAATAGAGCATTAAAGGAATATGAACCGCCATGTGGCCGCCGCTGAGATCAAGCGTTGAAGAAACTGTCCTTCCCTCGTCTAACTGAACTGCTTCTCAACGTCAACAAGACAGGGGGAAAGAGTTCTAAAAGGTATAATCATGAGGAACGTGAGTGATTCTTATCATCACAAGGCCATATACTCTAAAAGCAAGAAGGTCACCAATTTGCTCATAAGGAACGCTTCAGCACCAAGCGGACTTGCTACAAAGAGACAAATGTCACCTATGCCATTACACGCCTACTTGGGGAACTGTCAGCCCCAACGATCTCAATATACAGGCAAGACGACAACATCTCTTTCGAGGCGACTGACAATCCACAAACAGTAAGACTCTATCAAAGGCTATATTATTATTTCTACGTACATTATCACTGTAACCATCTACACTACATAACCATGATCACTATGTAGCCTCAATACAAAGCGACTAGTATCTACGCAGCCATCTTTCACTACACACGGCCATCAACACTGTGACCATCGTTACTTCACACAACCTTCAATCAACACTGTAGCCACCAACACTATACCCGACCACCTTCATCATTGTAACTATCTTCACTATTATTAAACGCACTCACTTCACTCGCTAATACAACTCACCATCACACATCACTATAACATAGCACTACACACCACTATAACATAGCACTACACACCACTATAACATAGCACTACACACCACTATAACATAGCACTACACACCACTATAACAAAGCACTACACACCACTATAACATAGCACTACACATCACTATAACATAGCACTACACACCACTATAACATAGCACTACACACCACTATAACATAGCACTACACACCACTATAACATAGCACTACACACCACTATAACATAGCACTACACACCACTATAACACAGCACTACACACCACTATAACACAGCACTACACACCACTATAACACAGCACTACACACCACTATAACACAGCACTACACACCACTATAACATAGCACTACACACCACTATAACATAGCACTACACATCACAAAACAAGTGAAAATACCTGAGAGTAGACATTATCCAAACACTAAACATCACAAAGCTCATGTGAACAGGACATCATCAGCACCATATGGGAAGTTACCGAACAAAAGAACGTCATTCAAGAATCTAAACAAACAGGCTCTCAAATCCACACATACCACATATGTAAGACCATTACCTGAGTATGCAGCGACAGCAGGGAACCCACACCTTGTGAAACATAAATAGAAACCTTGAAACAAAGTTCAGAAGTTTGCCACAAGATTATTACCAGAATAGAGAGACGTCAGCTTTGAGAACAGGTTGAGAGAACAATCTTAGAGGAGAGAAGAGAGGGAGAGGGGATATATTAACTACGTACAAGCTCTTGAAGAGAATAGATAAAGTTATCAAAGGAATCTTATTTCAATGTAAAAGACGTAAGATGTGAGTACATAACTACAACAAGGCACCGCACTTACTAGACCAGTCGAACTATTAGCCTGACTATAATTCTTGCATCTGGTATATTATTACCAGATGTGTTCTTCAGGTTCTTGATAGTGTAAAGCTGCCAACTATGGAGAAGGAAAAGGTTTCCGGCGACGATGGCCGCCACCAGAAGAAAACCAAGTGTGTCCGCTTCGCAGATAATATCATCAGTCAGGTGCATGTCCTCGAGGACTGGGCCTACGAGAGTTGGGTGTTTAGGAAAGAGGGAAAGAACTGGATTGCCGCCGGCTCATTCCGCCGTCGCTTTGGCAGAAGGTGCCGCGCGACCGAAGACCTGCTGAAGGCTGACAAGGTCTTTGACCTCCTGCACAGGGAGAAAATATTTGCCCAGAGATTTATGGATTCCTCACTCACACAGTGATTTGTTAATTTATTATCTGTGTCTAACTTTTTAAAATAAAAATATTGCTGTTAGTTGATTTTTATTTGGTTAAGAAACGTGTGTGTGTGTGTGTGTGTGTACTCACCTAGTTGTGTGTCCATGTCTTTCTCTCTCTAGAGGTGGTGGGGGGGGGGGAGTAGTATGAAACAAGGGGGGGGAGAAGTATGAAACAAGGGGGGGTAGTAAAGAGGGTCGAGGGCTTGAGATATGCATTAATAATGCCACATAAACTGACACTTGGATGGGTGACACTGGAGTGGCTGACATTTGGGACCCCTGACACAGGAAGGGTTCTTGTGGCAAGGGACGCGGTGATGATGACACCATTAACACATTACAGGACATTACAGGCAAAGTACAATAATTTAACTGTTTTGATATTATGCAGATATCAGTGAAAATGTTTTACATTATAAAGTCAAATTTAACTGGAAATTGCAAGATTCATTGTTGGGGGTCACTTGACACCATTTCAAGTGGCACTCAATTCATTTATGGCCGCCACTGTTTACAGAGGGGCACGTACCCAACATGAATTACTGTTAAAAATCTGGTGAGACCATCCCCAAGAATCTGAAGACAGACAAACTCACAGAGAAACAGAGACAGACAGACAGAGGCAGAGACAGAATCATAGAAACAGAAGAATTATGTTGATATACACGGGAAGTCGTATATGTTCTCATTTATAACCGTTATTTATATATAGTTCAGAAATTTGTTTATTGCTGAATAATGTCGGATTAATATGTGTGTGTGTGTGTGTGTGTGTGTGTGTGTGTGTGTGTGTGTGTGTGTGTGTGTGTGTGTGTGTGTAGAATGGGGGGGGGGGGTATTGGCGTTTCTCTGGTGACGGACGTCACATCTTCTCTATTCACTATCTTCATCACTGTAACCCTCTTAACTACAGACCATCTTTCACACTGTAATAAATACATACCTTTTTCACTGAAACTACCCTCACTACAAGCCACCTTCTACACTGTAATCATATTCGCTACAAGCAACCTTCTACACTGCAACCATCTAAACTAAACATGGCCATCCTCATCCATTCAAACTATCTTCCTCACTACAACCATTTTCGCAGCGCAGGCACCGTTAATTACCCCATCTACAATCACCATCATCACTACCTTCCATCTTCTTTACCACCTTCCTTCTCTTTTACTATATTGACTACCCTTCGTCCCCTTCCCTACCCTTCACCATCTTCCCTGCCCTTCCCTACCCTTCACTACCTTCCCTATCATTTACCACCCCAATCATTCACCACCTTCCCTACCCTTCATCACACTCTCTACTCTTCACCACTTTCCCTATTTCCCTATAAAGGGAAAGTGGTAAATACCGAAGAAAGTATTTACCTGTATCTATTTTCAGTAAATTCTGAATTATTAGTCTGATATGTAGCGAGGATAGAGTCTGATGTATAGGGAGGATGGAGGCTGATGTGTAGCGAGGATGGAGTCTGATGTGTAGCGAGGATGGAGTCTGATGTGTAGCGAGGATAGAGTCTGATGTGTAGCGAGGATAGAGTCTGATGTGTAGCGAAGATGGAGTCTGATGTGTAGCGAGGATGGAGTCTGATGTGTAGCGAGGATGGAGTCTGATGTGTAGCGAGGATAGAGTCTGATGTGTAGCGAGGATAGAGTCTGATGTGTAGCGAGGATAGAGTCTGATGTGTAGCGAGGATAGAGTCTGATGTGTAGCGAGGATAGTCTGATGTGTAGCGAGGATAGATAGAGTCTGATGTGTAGCGAGGATAGAGTCTGATGTGTAGCGAGGATAAAGTCTGATGTGTAGCGAGGATAGAGTCTGATATGTAGCGAGGATAGAGTCTGATGTGTAGCGAGGATGGAGTCTGATGTGTAGCGAAGATGGAGTCTGATGTGTAGCGAGGATGGAGTCTGATGTGTAGCGAGGATGGAGTCTGATGTGTAGCGAGGATGGAGTCTGATGTGTCGTGAGGATGGAGTCTGATGTGTAGTGAGGATGGATAACAGATGCGGAAGTTCTGTTTATGATAATATATTCAGTATAAAGTAGGAACAGTTGTAAGTGGTTAATGGAATTCAACCTCCACTAGTGCAAGGTAACAGGGATGGATAGAGGAAGCATTAGACCAGAAAGCTTGTACATACTGAAGGATAGAGCTTACAGTATCTTACACGACTACAGTGAAAATATTTGACAGAGTTTTACAGATTATTAAATTTCTAGCGTTCACCAAATCATCTGATGTGCAGTTTCTCCCATTACTCAGACAATTAAACTTCCTACATAAACAAATGTACATTTCCAGAACAAAACAAAAAATCTTAAATATATTAAAGGATCATTTGTTAACATATAACATTGGTTTGTCAAACATAATATCTGACGATTGGTATCTTCGCAACGATTACTGACTATTAATTACTTCCCTGGTATTCTTTTTTTTTCCTGCTGCAGTTCGCAGATCATCTCAACAACAACAATAATTGTAGACTGACCGCGACCTCAATGGACTTGACTTCATCATCTTTGAATCATTAATTATTGCATCAATGAGGCCTCAGTCGAGCAACGAAACCTCTAACAAATAATCTAGATTATAGCTACTAACGGAGCTCACCCTCATTAACAAAGACCAAAATAATTAAATGGAGCCTCCAAATCATCTATTAATAACTAAAAAACACTTAACACACGACTCAACCGGTGATGTTCGAACATTTCTCGAACAGTGCATCGGTGTCGACCTATGTTCGAATCGTAACGGTGTAAATGCTTCACTCACGTACAACAAATACAAATAATCGCCAGTTGAACCTAAACACCTAACCTAACCTACGCTTAAATATGAACAATATGCTAATATATAGTAATATTTATTAATATATGAGAAAATTACTATTTCGAATGACCAAGGTGTTAAAACTGATGACTGAGGCTTTGTGAGAAAGTGATAAATATACTGTGAATGTGCTAAAATTTTCGTCACCGTGAAGACTGTTTCGTTTGGACAACTGTGTCCCAATAGTTTAATATAATTATTGCCCTTAGTATAATGAAATTAAAACTAATATTAATGAATAAGTGATTAAATATGTATGCACTGAACAACATAACAGGTTTTATTGCACCTTTGAAAGCGGTTTTGTAAATATATATTTGTTACATGTGCAGCAATGTCATTTATTCATAACAATAACAATTAATGTCTTCTTAAGAGGGTTCTTGATGAAAATTAGAATTTCCCTATTGCTAAAAAAAATTTAGAGTATATTTGCGTTTTATAGATTACTTTGAAATATAGTACCTAAATTTATGGGATTCATAAATTCATTCATAAATTAAAAGCAAATTTCAATCAGAAAAGTTCGTTTCAAAAGGTGTGTTTTTGAGGTCACAGTTGGATTATTAGCACGTAAACAGTGAGTTCTTTTTCCTTCATTTCTCGTCGAGACTAAATGAATAACCAAATCATAGAGGACATATACAAGACAAACGCATTCTCGTAGAAACTGTCGTTGCTCATACAATTTCTTAGATTAGATTAGGTTAGGTTAGGTTAGGTTAGGTTAGGTTAAGTTAGGTTACGTTACGTTTGGTTAGGATGGTTTAGGTTAGGTTAGGTTAGGTAAGGTAAGGTAAGGTAAGGTAAGGTAAGGTAAGGTAAGGTAAGGTAAGGTAAGGTTGGGTAAGGTTAGGCTAGGCTAGGTTAGGTTAGGTTAGGCTAGGCTTCTTTCCTACGTCTTGTGGGATGTTGAAATAGAGCATTAAAGGAATATGAACCGCCATGTGGCCGCCGCTGAGATCAAGCGTTGAAGAAACTGTCCTTCCCTCGTCTAACTGAACTGCTTCTCAACGTCAACAAGACAGGGGGAAAGAGTTCTAAAAGGTATAATCATGAGGAACGTGAGTGATTCTTATCATCACAAGGCCATATACTCTAAAAGCAAGAAGGTCACCAATTTGCTCATAAGGAACGCTTCAGCACCAAGCGGACTTGCTACAAAGAGACAAATGTCACCTATGCCATTACACGCCTACTTGGGGAACTGTCAGCCCCAACGATCTCAATATACAGGCAAGACGACAACATCTCTTTCGAGGCGACTGACAATCCACAAACAGTAAGACTCTATCAAAGGCTATATTATTATTTCTCCATACATTATCACTGTAACCATCTACACTACATAACCATGATCACTATGTAGCCTCAATACAGAGCGACTAGTATCTACGCAGCCATCTTTCACTACACACGGCCATCAACACTGTGACCATCGTTACTTCACACAACTTCAATCAACACTGTAGCCACCAACACTATACCCGACCACCTTCATCATTGTAACTATCTTCACTAAATATTAAACGCACTCACTTCACTCGCTAATACAACTCATCATCACACATCACTATAACATAGCACTACACACCACTATAACATAGCACTACACACCACTATAACATAGCACTACACACCACTATAACATAGCACTACACACCACTATAACAAAGCACTACACACACTATAACATAGCACTACACATCACTATAACATAGCACTACACACCACTATAACATAGCACTACACACCACTATAACATAGCACTACACACCACTATAACATAGCACTACACACCACTATAACATAGCACTACACACCACTATAACATAGCACTACACACCACTATAACATAGCACTACACACCACTATAACATAGCACTACACACCACTATAACATAGCACTACACACCACTATAACAGCACTACACACCACTATAACACAGCACTACACACCACTATAACCAGCACTACACCCTAAACACCGCACTACACACCACTATACACAGCACTACACACCACTATAACACAGCACTACCACACCACTATAACATAGCACTACACACCACTATAACATAGCACTACACATCACAAAACAAGTGAAAATACCTGAGAGTAGACATTATCCAACACTAAACATCACAAAGCTCATGTGAACAGGACATCATCAGCACCATATGGGAAGTTACCGAACAAAAGAACGTCATTCAAGAATCTAACAAACAGGCTCTCAAATCCACACATACCACATATGTAAGACCATTACCTGAGTATGCAGCGACAGCAGGGAACCCCACACCTTGTGAAACATAAATAGAAACCTTGAAACAAAAGTTCAGAAGTTTGCCACAAGATTATTACCAGAATAGAGAGACGTCAGCTTTGAGAACAGGTGAGAGAACAATCTTAGAGGAGAGAAGAGAGGGAGAGGGGATATATTAACTACGTACAAGCTCTTGAAGAGAATAGATAAGTTATCAAAGGAATCTTATTTCAATGTAAAAGACGTAAGATGTGAGTACATCACTACAACAAGGCACCGCACTTACTACACCGTCGAACTATTAGCCTGACTATAATTCTTGCATCTGGTATATTATTACCAGATGTGTTCTTCAGGTTCTGATAGTGTAAAGCTGCCAACTATGGAGAAGGAAAAGGTTTCCGGCGACGATGCCGCCACCAGAAGAAAACCAAGTGTGTCCGCTTCGCAGATAATATCATCAGTCAGGTACACGTCCTCGAGGACTGGGCCTACGAGAGTTGGTTGTTTAGGAAAGAGGGAAAAGCTGGATTGCCGCCGGCTCATTCCGCCGTCGCTTTGGCAGAAGGTGCCGCGCGACCGAAGACCTGCTGAAGCTGACAAGGTCTTTGACCTCCTGCACAGGGAGAAAATATTTGCCCAGAGATTTATGGATTCCTCACTCACACAGTGATTTTTAATTTATTATCTGTGTCTAACTTTTTAAAATAAAAATATTGCTGTTAGTTG
>WNGS01163519.1:2871665-2882065 GCA_020271785.1 Procambarus virginalis | reverse complement strand
TCCTGAAGACAATAATTCTTAAAATGGTTAGGATTCCCACGGAAGCGGTGGTTTTGTGAAAAAAATTATTCCTAAAGGGAGCAGCAAGCAGCACGTGACAGCTAATGGGCTACCTATATGGGCTACAACAAATTTGTATTTGATGGGAGTACCCGGTGGTGCCCGGGTCGATTCCAAAAGGGCGCTATTTAAGCGTTGGGCGCTCCAAGAATGCCAATCATCCATCAGAACATGTGTTATGTATGTTAATATAAATATTGTTATTAACACATTTAGGTATATCAGCATTTATGCAGCTGCTCTAGACTATACGAAGCGGTGCACAGAGTGTGTCAAGAACTAGCTACGTGAGGATAAAAATCCCCATTTCACCTGTTGGACAAATCTATGGACCAAAAAACGATCATTCCATCTCCACCGACTTCATAGGGGTCGTCCTGAGTGCCGACTCTTCCTAAACGGGGGCATTGGGGGGGCGACCTCGACCCGTCTGTAACAGTCCACTAGCCCGCACCAGACCATGCAAAGTTGGACGAGGCTAACCCAAGTGTCTGACTTCCAACTCTGGGCACAAACAGGCATACAACCAAACAGACGGACAAAGTTACAAACATTCCCTTCTATAGATATAAATATTATGATCAAGCCAAGCGCTCCCCATCGATGGGTTTCAGCTCTGACGCAAAACAGTGACCAAACACTGACGCAAAACACTGACCAACACCAAACACTGACGCAAACACTGACCACTGACGCAAAACACTGACCACTGACGCAAAACACTGACCACTGACGCAAAACACTGGCCAAACACTGACGCAAAACACTGGCCAAACACTGACGTAAAACACTGACAAACACTGACCAAACACTGACGTAAAACACTGACCAAACACTGACGTAAAACATGACCAAACACTGACGTAAAACACTGACGAAACACTGACAAAACACTGACGTAAAACACTGACGAAACACTGACGCAACACTGACAAAACACTGACCAAAACTGACCAAACACTGACGCAAAACACTGACCAAACTGACCAAACACGACGCAAAACACTGACCAAACACTGACGCAAAACACTGACCAAACACTGACGTAAAACACAGTAACGATCAACTCACTGGACACTGAAATACTTTACAACTTTAGCGATACATTTTAAAAGATATGAGACATACCTGCATGCAGTGTACAGAAAAATATCAACAAGATACAACTGAAAGATAATTAACAAACTTATACCAGCTATTTGCTCGTTATAATTTAACTTTTTTCTATTTTAATACCTCCCCATTTTTCCCTTTTGTCTCGCGGCGCAGAGCCGAACAGTTAATTGAGTTTCATCAACTAAGCAAACACGAATTCATTTATCAAAAACCTTAGACTTTTATGTATGTTGTTTTCAGCACATAAACATGGCTGCATTCACTTCAGCTCCTCACAAGTGGCACACACTTGAACCACCACAATTATTTATTCACGCCGACATGTCTCATGTGTAAAGATGTACTGTGCGATATAGAAAGGAAATGTATAAATAATCTTCGTGTGTCTTACCATAAGATGCAAATACGTCAAGGGCAACCACACAACCCAGCCCTCAAGGGCAACCACACAACTGCAGCCCTCAAGGGCAACCACACAACTGCAGCCCTCAAGGGCAACCACACAACTGCAGCCCTCAAGGGCAACCACACAACTGCAGCCCTCAAGGGCAACCACACAACTGCAGCCCTCAAGGGCAACCACACAACTGCAGCCCTCAAGGGCAACCACACAACTGCAGCCCTCAAGGGCAACCACACACTTCCAGCCCTCAACATCATATTTGTTGAGAGGACAGGTTGAACGATTTACAGTACAATTAACGTTCTCAGGCAAGCCATTTACAACACAAATTTCCATTCTCTATCAATTTACAATACAATTAACATTATTTGGCTAGTAATTTACAATAGAATTTACATTCTTTGGCCAGCCACTTACAATACAAACAACATTCTTTGGCTAGAAATTTACAATACGATTAACATTCTATGGCTAGTCATTTACAATAGATGACAGATAACTGCGAGTCTGTTTGTTCAATATAAACGTAACTCCCATGAAATTTGTTCTTCAAGCGTCCCCTGCGAGGTATAAATTAAGTGTTGATGTAGCCAATTTAAAAGTTCTGTATTTTGTAAAGGACATTTGCAGATCCAGTCTTTGTTCATTTCGTGAACTTCTCGGAAGAATCACAGTTGCAATGATTTGTATAAATCACTTAGGAATATCAATCAATTGATCAATATATTCCTTTGGTAACTTCACTGTTCTAACTTTTGATAAAATACTTCCATCATTGAGTCTTTGTTCTACTTTCGTGTAACAAAATTATCGTCTTTATTTTTGTCCAATCATTATTTTTGATGCGTTATGTTTCATTTGGAGTAGTTTTATTTGTTTATATTTATTTATCGTTCGTTATCGTTTTTTAATTTATAGCATTCTGATATCGCAGAGTGGAGGGAGTCTGATCACTCCCTACCCTCCTCCTGCAGGGTGGAGGGAGTCTGATCACTCCCTACCCTCCTCCTGCAGAGTGGAGGGAGTCTGATCACTCCCTACCCTCCTCCAGCAGGCTGGAGGTAGTCTGATCACTCCCTACCCTCCTCCTGCAGGGTGGAGGGAGTCTGATCACTCCCTACCCTCCTCCAGCAGGGTGGAGGGAGTCTGATCACTCCCTACCCTCCTCCTGCAGAGTGGAGGGAGTCTGATCACTCCCTACCTCCTCCAGCAGGGTGGAGGGAGTCTGATCACTCCCTACCCTCCTCCTGCAGAGTGGAGGGAGTCTGACCACTCCCTACCCTCCTCCAGCAGGGTGGAGGGAGTCTGACCACTCCCTACCCTCCTCCAGCAGGCTGGAGGGAGTCTGACCACTCCCTACCCTCCTCCAGCAGGCTGGAGGGAGTCTGACCACTCCCTACCCTCCTCCAGCAGGCTGGAGGGAGTCTGACCACTCCCTACCCTCCTCCAGCAGGCTGAGGGAGTCTGACCACTCCCTACCCTCCTCCAGCAGGCTGGAGGGAGTCTGACCACTCCCTACCCTCCTCCAGCAGGCTGGAGGGAGTCTGACCACTCCCTACCCTCCTCCAGCAGGCTGGAGGGAGTCTGACCACTCCCTACCCTCCTCCAGCAGGCTGGAGGGAGTCTGGCCACTCCCTACCCTCCTCCAGCAGGCTGGAGGGAGTCTGGCCACTCCCTACCCTCCTCCAGCAGGCTGGAGGGGGCCCGAGAGAGTGGAGGCAGCGCCGGAGTTATTTCCAGTTAGGGTTCATGCAATATGTGAAGAATACCTGATGATGGAGGGCGACGAGGCTGGGGCAGAGGTCTGCAACTATCACCAGCTCCCTCTTTCTGGCCTGCTCATCTCTGACAATTATAGTCACTTGTCAGTCAGCCACCTTTCCTATCAGCGAATCAGCCATGTTTCCTGCCGAACCCACAGCAGCCGTCCAGAAACGCCATCAACCAGTCAGCTGTCGACCCCGCTCTCACAACTTGTCCAGTTGTCTAGCCAGTTAACAACTCAACCCACAACTGAACCAATCAACCAGTCATTTAATTATTCAGCCAGTTGACAAACCACCTACTCAGGCAGATAACAATTAACTGTTTAGTCAAACAGTCACTTACATCCACGTATATTCATCCTACTAGTCAGCCAACCAGACAGATAAATAGGCAGACATTTTACCGTTAAACCAGTCAGTAATTTAACAAATCAATCAGCCTACTAGTTAGTCAGCCTACCACCCAGTCAGTCAGCCTGCCAGTTACCCGGTTAACCAGTCATCCATTCAACAGAAATATTAAATAGACGAACAAGTATGTATTTTCTAGCAAATTCTCGATATAATTTGATCAGTACAAGCAATAAAACAAAATTAAAACCTAATGTCATGTGGACTAAATTTGGTATTTAGGTATATTATTTAGGTATATTTAGGTATTTGTATCGACAGTATTTACCGTCGTCTATAACTCAGGATAGCGTGTGCAAACTGAGTGACAGGACCCCATGTATAAATTATACTCGTGAGAGAACAGAATCCTGGAGAGCGCTTGTTTCCTTAACTTTCTGGGAGGCAGTTGGTATTGCAAGGCACTTGTTTACAGCAACGGCGATCTGAGGGTCATTCTGAGATACAGGGCGTAAGTGCTCTAGATCTATATAGTCATATGTGTGTGTGTGTGTGTGTGTGTACTCACCTAGTTGTACTCGCCTAGTTGTGCTTGCGGGGGTTGAGCTCTGGCTCTTTGGTCCCGCCTCTCAACCGTCAATCAACAGGTGTACAGGTTCCTGAGCCTATTGCGGGCCGCTCCAAGCAACAGCCTAGTGGACCAAACTCTCACAAGTCAAGCCTGGCTCGGGCCGGGCTTGGGGAGTAGAGAACTCCCAGAACCCATCAACCAGGTATCAACCAGGTATCCTATTGGGCTCTATCATATCTACACTTGAAACTGTGTATGGAGTCAGCCTCCACCACATCGCTTCCTAATGCATTCCATTTGTCAACCACTCTGACACTAAAAAAGTTCTTTCTAATATCTCTGTGGCTCATTTGGGCACTCAGTTTCCACCTGTGTCCCCTAGTGCGTGTGCCCCTTGTGTTAAACAGCCTGTCTTTATCAACCCTGTCGATTCCCCTGAGAATCTTGAATGTGGTGATCATGTCCCCCCTAACTCTTCTGTCTTCCAACGAAGTGAGGTTTAATTCCTGCAGTCGCTCCTCGTAGCTCATACCTCTCAGCTCGGGTACTAGTCTGGTGGCAAACCTTTGAACCTTTTCCAGTTTAGTCTTATGCTTGACTAGATAGGGACTCCATGCTGGAGCCGCATACTCCAGGATTGGTCTGACATATGTGGTATATAATGTTCTGAAAGATTCCTTACACAAGTTTCTAAAGGCCGTTCTTATGTTAGCCAACCTGGCATATGCTGCTGATGTTATCCTCTTGATATGAGCTTCAGGGGACAGGTCTGGCGTGATATCAACCCCCAGGTCTTTCTCTCTCTGACTCTTGAAGTATTTCATCTCCCAAATGATACCTTGTATCTGGTCTCCTGCTTCCTACCCCTATCTTCATTACATTACATTTGCTTGGGTTAAACTCTAACAGCCATTTGTTCGACCATTCCTGCAGCTTGTCCAGGTCTTCTTGAAGTCTCAAGCTGTCCTCCTCTGTCTTAATCCTTCTCATAATTTTGGCGTCGTCAGCAAACATTGAGAGGAATGAGTCTATACCCTCTGGGAGATCATTTACGTATATCAGAAACAGGATAGGTCCAAGTACAGAGCCCTGTGGGACTCCACTGGTGACTTCACGCCAGTCTGAGGTCTCACCCCTCACTGTAACTCTCTGCTTCCTATTGCTTAGGTACTCCCTTATCCACTGGAGCGCCCTACCTGTTACTCCTGCCTGTTTCTCCAGCTTATGCATCAACCTTTTATGGGGTACTGTGTCAAAGGCTTTCCGACAGTCCAAAAAAATGCAGTCCGCCCACCCTTCTCTTTCTTGCTTAATTCTTGTCACCTGATCGTAGAATTCTATCAAGCCTGTAAGGCAAGATTTACCCTCCCTGAACCCATGTTGATGGGTTGTCACGAAGTCTCTTCTCTCCAGATGTGTTACTAGGTTTTTCTCACAATCTTCTCCATCACCTTGCATGGTATACAAGTTAAGGACACTGGCCTGTAGTTCAGTGCCTCTTGTCTGTCACCCTTTTTGTATATTGGTACTACATTAGCAGTCTTCCATATTTCTGGTAGGTCCCCCGTTTCCAGTGACTTACTATACACTATGGAGAGTGGTAAGCAAAGTGCTCCTGCACACTCTTTCAATACCCATGGCGAGATTCCATCCGGCCCAACAGCTTTTCTCACATCCAGCTCCAATAGGTGCTTTTTGACCTCATCTCTTGTAATTTCGAACCTATCCAAGGTCACCTGGTTTGCTGCCACCTCTCCCAGCGCCGTGATATCTCCCTGTTCTATTGTAAAGACCTCCTGGAACCTTTTGTTGAGTTCTTCACACACCTCTTTGTCATTCTCTGTGTACCTGTCCTCGCCCACCCTAAGTTTAATCACCTGTTCCTTCACTGTTGTCTTCCTCCTGATGTGACTGTGTAGTAGCTTTGGTTCAGTCTTGGCTTGTTAGCTATATCATTTTCATACCTTTTCTCAGCTGCTCTTCTCACACTGACATACTCGTTCCTGGTTCTCTGGTATCTCTCTCTACTTTCTGGTGTTCTGTTATTACGGAAGTTCCTCCATGCCCTTTTGTTCAGCTCCTTTGCTTTCATACATTCCCTATTAAACCACGGATTCTTCCTTTGCTTCTCTGTTTTTTCCTGTTGGGCTGGGACAAACCTGCTTACAGCCTCCTGACATTTTTGGGTGACATAGTCCATCATGTCTTGTACGGACTTGGTTCCGAGTTCTGTGTCCCAATGTATATCCCATAGGAATTTATTCATCTCCTCATAGTTTCCCTTTCGGTACGCCAGCCCTTTGGTTCCCAGTTCTTTTTGGGGGTGATAATTCCTAGCTCAACCAGGTACTCAAAGCTCAATACACTATGATCACTCATTCCCAATGGGGCTTCCAACTTAACTTCCCTTATATCCGACTCATTTAGGGTAAATATCAAATCAAGCAAGGCTGGTTCATCCCCTCCTCTCATTCTTGTCGGTCCCTTGACCGACAAGAATGTGTGTGTGTGATATCTTCCTTGACCCTTGTGTGTGTGTGTGTGTGTGTGTGTGTGTGTGTGTGGTGTGTGTGTGTGTGTGTGTGTGTGTGTGTGTGTGTGTGTGTGTGTGTGTGTTGTGTGTGTTGCCTAGTTGTCCAGTCAGACCCTAGGATTAAGACCCATTGGAGCCATTTCTGATTGGCTGGCGAGGGTTCGCAGCGAAGTCCAGTGTGCAATACTAAAACCAGGAGGTGGGGCCAAGTTGTAGGGCAGGAATGTCACTGTTACGAGTAACATAATGTTGCATAATTGCACATTATACAACACTTAGAGTGTCAATTGTGCATTACATCAAATTATGAGTGTCTATTGCATATTATTCAACACTACGAGCGTTAAGGTACACTGTTGTGTGGGAACAGTCACTGGTAGCCAGAGAATCACCTACCAACACACATTTCTCAACCAAGATAGAGCGCGAGTGCGTGCTCTTTAAAGAAGACAGAGTCTCCCCAGTAACCAGGCTGGGGAATACTGGGCAGAGTTCATGGTGAAGTCATTTAAGCAGCTTTTCCAACGTGTGTGTTATTTAAATGTATATGTTAGTGGACAGCCTGCCTGCCTGCCTGCGTACGTACCTAACTGTCTGCCTGCCTGCCTGCCTACCTGCCTGACTGACTGCTCGGCCTGCCTGTCTGCCTGCTAGCTTGCCTGCCAGCCTAACCGCCTGCCTGCCTAACTGCCTACCTGCCTGACTGACTTCTCAGCCTACCTGCCTGCCAGATTTTCTATAAAGTTGATCGATGATTAAGCAGTGTCCACAGCTTACCGTCACCTGCCTGTACGTGTGGCTGCCTGTTCCATCCCACTGTACACTGTGCCTGTGTCCACCTGTGTGTGTACACGTGCCTGTGTCCACCTGTGTGTGTACACGTGCCTGTGTCCACCTGTGTGTGTACACCTGTCTGTGTACACGTGCCTGTGTACACCTGTCTGTGTACACGTGCCTGTGTCCACCTGTGTGTGTACACGTGCCTGTGTACACGTGTCTGTGTACACGTGCCTGCGTGCTTGTTGTTCATTGGGAGGTCTACAAAACCCTTAGTATATATGCTGGAATGAGCTTTAGCTTTGGTGTTTCCGAAGATTTCGCGGGTGGAGAATTCAGCGTTCCCTCGGGCTTCAACAAACTGCTGGCAGATATCTTCCTATTTATAGGAAGATATCTGTTGCCAACCTTGATGAGTAATTTAGCTGAGTAAAGATGGCTGTTAAAAACATAGCAAGTTGTTATAGCTTAATGTTAGAATATCACACACAGTGGTTTTCCTACATGATGCTTATACGTACTATTAGGAGTTAATGTTGACCAATCCACACACTAGAAATTTAATGTTATTAGGAGTTAATGTTGACCAATCCACACACTAGATATTTAATGTTATTAGGAGTTAATGTTGACCAATCCACACACTAGAAATTTAATGTTATTAGGAGTTAATGTTATTGTTTATGTTGAAATAATGTTAGGTGTGTAATGTGGATGTTTCAGTGATCACACAGGAGAGACGAAGATCACACTTCATGAAACTACACTATACAGCACAATTCCCTGGCTTTCATAGAGTAGTCGTCAGTATATAATAAAGATAAAAAACCAGACGGTAAGATAACGACAGTTAACTTGTTAGTTAAGATCTCTTACTATCAGATTCCCCGTTGGGTGGTTAAGGGCACCTGGAACGTAAGAGCGATCAGAGATAATGACAGATTCTATTTAGAATTCAATCATTGATAAATGCGAATCTTCCGGCAGTCGTGACTACAGACTACAGCGTCACTACAGACAACTTTTGTAACACATTTATATCAGCAACACGCGCGAAAATTTTACTGGCTTAACTTAACATGGAATCAACACGAAGCCATTTTAAACTACTTGAATTCTAAATATTCCCGTGGAAAATAATACGTTGATTTCCACCTCGTCCTCCCCAGACACTTTGACTTTCACCTCGAAACCCCAGACACTTTGACTTTTATCTCGTCCTCCCCAGACACTTTGACATCTAGCTCGAAACCCCAGACACTTTGACTTTTATCTCGTCCTCCCCAGACACTTTGACATCTAGCTCGAAACCCCCAGACACTTTGACTTTTATCTCGTCCTCCCCAGCACTTTGACTTCTACCTCGTCCTCCCCAGACACTTTGACTTTATATCGTCCTCCCCAGACACTTTGGCTTCCACCTCGTCCTCCCCAGAGTGGTCTTCACACACAAGAAACATTTACATGTTTTGAAATTTCAGAAGTATTCACACGAATACAATGCACTATTCATAGCGTGTTTACAAAATGTATTTTATGAATTAATCTTTTACTGCATTCGCGAGAGAACAAAATAAGAAACTATTATATTCGTGAAATAAGCACTAAACACTTATTAAATGACAATTTTGTATTATTGTCCAGTGAAACTGAAGGTAAGAGGGTTCATATATATATATATATATATATATATATATATATATATATATATATATATCTATATCTATATATATATATATATATATAATGAAAACTCACCCACCCCAGAAGTGACTCGAACCCATACTCCCAGGAGCAACGCAACTGGTATGTACCAGACGCCTTAAACCACTTGACCCATCACGACCGGACAAAATGAGGTGATAGCCGAAGCTATTTGAACCTCCCCACCGCCGGCACTCGGATGGTTATCTTGGGCATAGCATTTTACCAAATCACCTCATTCTTGGGGCACACGTGAGGAACACAAAATATGTGTGAGTATGGGTTCGAGTCACTTCTGGGGTGTGAGTTTTTCATTCGCATATAGTCCTGGGGACCTTTCAGGCTTTGTTCGTATATATATATATATATATATATATATATATATATATATATATCATATTATATATATCTATATATATATATATATACCACACATATATATACACATGTCGTACCTAGTAGCCAGAACGCACTTCTCGCCCTACTATGCAAGGCCCGATTTTCCTAAATAGGCCGAGTGACTTTCTTTATTTTCAATAATTTTTTTCCAAATAGTTTATTTGAATTATTATTATTATTTTATATTAACACCATAATTTATTGACTTAGTTGTGTTAGTTTAGGTTAGGTTAAGATAGTTAGGTTGGTAAGGTTGGTTAGGTTCGGTCATATTTCTACGTTAGTTTTAAACTCAATTTCAACAAATTACTTATAAATAATGAAATGGACAGATCTATCATTTCATAAGAAAAAATGAGAAAAATATATAAATTCAGGAAAACTTGGCTTATTAGGCAAATCGGGCCTTGCATAGTAGGCCAAGTACGACGTTCTGGCTACTAGACACAAACACACCATTATATATATATATTATATATATATATATATATATATATATATATATATATATATAAGACATACATCATACATATAATATTCTTAAAGCACAGCACTTTTGCCGACGCGGGACTGGCCTATGATACTCCCCTCCCTCTTTCATGTTGCATGTGTCAAAGTTAGTGACACTATCCCCCAAACGTTTGGCCTCCTACGTCGGGCCGACAAACATTCTATACAGAACAAATCCACAGGGCCGTGATGAGGGTTCGAACTTATGCC
>WNGS01163519.1:2855779-2870665 GCA_020271785.1 Procambarus virginalis | reverse complement strand
AAAGGAAATGTATAAATAATCTTCGTGTGTCTTACCATAAGATGCAAATACGTCAAGGGCAACCACACAACTCCAGCCCTCAAGGGCAACCACACAACTGCAGCCCTCAAGGGAACCACACAACTGCAGCCCTCAAGGGCAACCACACAACTGCAGCCCTCAAGGGCAACCACACAACTCCAGCCCTCAAGGGCAACCAGGCAGCTCCAGCCTCAAGGGCAACCACACAACTCCAGCCCTCAAGGGCAACCACACAACTCCAGCCCTCAAGGGCAACCACACACTTCCAGCCCTCAACATCATATTTGTTGAGAGGACAGGTTGAACGATTTACAGTACAATTAACGTTCTCAGGCAAGCCATTTACAACACAAATTTCCATTCTCTATCAATTTACAATACAATTAACATTATTTGGCTAGTAATTTACAATAGAATTTACATTCTTTGGCCAGCCACTTACAAGACAAACAACATTCTTATCTTATTATTCTTATTCTGCGAGGTATAAATTAAGTGTTGATGTAGCCAATTTAAAAGTTCTGTATTTTGTAAAGGACATTTGCAGATCCAGTCTTTGTTCATTTCGTGAACTTCTCGGAAGAATCACAGTTGCAATGATTTGTATAAATCACTTAGGAATATCAATCATTGATCAATATATTCCTTTGGTAACTTCACTGTTCTAACTTTTGATAAAATACTTCCATCATTGAGTCTTTGTTCTACTTTCGTGTAACAAAATTATCGTCTTTATTTTGTCCAATCATTAATTTTTGATGCGTTATGTTTCATTTGGAGTAGTTTTATTTGTTTTATTTATTTATCGTTCGTTATCGTTTTTTAATTTATAGCATTCTGATATCGCAGAGTGTAGGGAGTCTGATCACTCCCTATTCTCCTCCTGCAGTGTGGAGGGAGTCTGACCACTCCCTACCCTCCTCCAGCAGGCTGGAGGGAGTCTGACCACTCCCTACCCTCCTCCAGCAGACTGGAGGGAGTCTGACCACTCCCTATCCTCCTCCTGCAGTGTGGAGGGAGTCTGACCACTCCCTACCCTCCTCCAGCAGGCTGGAGGGAGTCTGACCACTCCCTACCCTCCTCCAGCAGGCTGGAGGGAGTCTGACCACTCCCTACCCTCCTCCAGCAGACTGGAGGAGTCTGACCACTCCCTACCCTCCTCCAGCAGGCTGGAGGGAGTCTGACCACTCCCTACCCTCCTCCTGCAGGCTGGAGGGAGTCTGACCACTCCCTACCCTCCTCCAGCAGGCTGGAGGGAGTCTGACCACTCCCTACCCTCCTCCAGCAGGCTGGAGGGAGTCTGACCACTCCCTACCCTCCTCCTGCAGACTGGAGGGAGTCTGACCACTCCCTACCCTCCTCCAGCAGGCTGGAGGGAGTCTGACCACTCCCTACCCTCCTCCAGCAGGCTGGAGGGAGTCTGACCACTCCCTACCCTCCTCCTGCAGGCTGGAGGGAGTCTGACCACTCCCTACCCTCCTCCAGCAGGCTGGAGGGGGCCCGAGAGAGTGGAGGCAGCGCCGGGTTATTTCCAGTTAGGGTTCATGCAATATGTGAAGAATACCTGATGATGGAGGGCGGCGAGGCTGGGGCAGAGGTCTGCAGCTATCACCAGCTCCCTCTTTCTGGCCTGCTCATCTCTGACAATTATAGTCACTTGTCAGTCAGCCACCTTTCCTATCAGCGAATCAGCCATGTTTCCTGCCGGACCCACAGCAGCCGCCCAGAAACGCCATCAACCAGTCAGCTGTCGACCCGCTCTCACAACTTGTCCAGTTGTCTAGCCAGTTAACAACTCAACCCACAATTGAACCAATCAACCAGTCATTTAATTATTCAGCCAGTTGACAAACCAACTACTCAGGCAGATAACAACTAACTGTTTAGTCAAACAGTCACTTACATTCACGTATATTCATCCTACTAGTCAGCCAACCAGACAGATAAATAGCCAGACATTTTACCGTTAAACCAGTCAGTAATTTAACAAATCAATCAGCCTACTAGTTAGTCAGCCTACCACCCAGTCAGTCAGCCTACCAGTTACCCGGTTAACCAGTCATCCATTCAACAGAAATATTAAATAGACGAACAAGTATGTATTTTCTAGCAAACTCTCGATATAATTTGATGAGTACAAGCAATAAAACAATTAAAACCTAATGTCATGTGGACTAAATTTGGTATTTATGTATATTATTTAGGTATATTTAGGTATTTGGTATCGACAGTATTTACCGTCGTCTATAACTCAGGATAGCGTGTGCAAACTGAGTGACAGGACCCCATGTATAAATTATACTCGTGAGAGAACAGAATCCTGGAGAGCGCTTGTTTCCCTAACTTTTTGGGGAGGCAGTTGCTATTGCAAGGCACTTGTTTACAGCAACGGCGATCTGAGGGGTCATTCTGAGATACAGGGCGTAAGTGCTCTAGATCTATGTAGGCGTGTGTGTGTGTGTGTGTGTGTGTGTGTGTGTGTGTGTGTGTGTGTGTGTGTGTGTGTGTGTGTGTGTGTGTGTGTGTGTGTGTGTTGTACTCACCTAGTTGTGCTTGCGGGGGTTGAGCTTTGGCTCTTTGGTCCCGCCGCTCAACCGTCAATCAACAGGTGCACAGGTTCCTGAGCCTACTGGGCTCTATCATATCTACACTTGAAACTGTGTATGCCGTGTGTGTGTGTGTGTGTGTGTGTGTGTGTGTGTGTGTGTGTGTGTGTGTGTGTGTGTGTGTGTGTGTGTGTGTGGTGTGTGTGTGTGCCTAGTTGTCCAGTCAGACCCTAGGATTAAGACCCATTGGTGCCATTTCTGATTGGCTGGCGAGGGTTCGCAGCGAAGTCCAGTGTGCAATACTAAAACCAGGAGGTGGGGCCAAGTTGTAGGGCAGGAATGTCACTGTTACGAGTCGCATAATGTTGCATAATTGCACATTATACAACACTTAGAGTGTCAATTGTGCATTACATCAAATTATGAGTGTCTATTGCATATTATTCAACACTACGAGCGTTAAGGTACACTGTTGTGTGGGAACAGTCACTGGTAGCCAGAGAATCACCTACCAACACACATTTCTCAACCAAGATAGAGCGCGAGTGCGTGCTCTTTAAAGAAGACAGAGTCTCCCCAGTAACCAGGCTGGGGAATACTGGGCAGAGTTCATGGTGAAGTCATTTAAGCAGCTTTTCCAACGTGTGTGTTATTTAAATGTATATGTTAGTGGATAGCCTGCCTGCCTGCCTGCCTGCGTACGTACCTAACTGTCTGCCTGCCTGCCTGCCTACCTGCCTGACTGACTGCTCGGCCTGCCTGTCTGCCTGCTAGCTTGCCTGCCAGCCTAACCGCCTGCCTGCCTAACTGCCTACCTGCCTGACTGACTTCTCAGCCTACCTGCCTGCCAGATTTTCTATAAAGTTGATCGATGATTAAGCAGTGTCCACAGCTTACCGTCACCTGCCTGTACGTGTGGCTGCCTGTTCCATCCCACTGTGCCTGTGTCCACCTGTGTGTGTACACGTGCCTGTGTCCACCTGTGTGTGTACACCTGTCTGTGTACACGTGCCTGTGTACACCTGTCTGTGTACACGTGCCTGTGTCCACCTGTGTGTGTACACGTGCCTGTGTACACGTGTCTGTGTACACGTGCCTGCGTGCTTGTTGTTCATTGGGAGGTCTACAAAACCCTTAGTATATATGCTGGAATGAGCTTTAGCTTTGGTGTTTCCGAAGATTTCGCGGGTGGAGAATTCAGCGTTCCCTCGGGCTTCAACAAACTGCTGGCAGATATCTTCCTATTTATAGGAAGATATCTGTTGCCAACCTTGATGAGTAATTTAGCTGAGTAAAGATGGCTGTTAAAAACATAGCAAGTTGTTATAGCTTTATGTTAGAATATCACACACAGTGGTTATCCTACATGATGCTTATACGTACTATTAGGAGTTAATGTTGACCAATCCACACACTAGAAATTTAATGTTATTAGGAGTTAATGTTGACCAATCCACACACTAGATATTTAATGTTATTAGGAGTTAATGTTGACCAATCCACACACTAGAAATTTAATGTTATTAGGAGTTAATGTTATTGTTTATGTTGAAATAATGTTAGGTGTGTAATGTGGATGTTTCAGTGATCACACAGGTGAGACGAAGATCACACTTCATGAAACTACACTATACAGCACAATTCCCTGGCTTTCATAGAGTAGTCGTCAGTACATAATAAAAAAAAAACCAGACGGTAAGATAACGACAGTTAACTTGTTAGTTAAGATCTCTTACTATCAGATTCCCCGTTGGGTGGTTAAGGGCACCTGGAACGTAAGAGCGATCAGAGATAATGACAGATTCTATTTAGAATTCAATCATTGATAAATGCGAATCTTCCGGCAGTCGTGACTACAGACTACAGCGTCACTACAGACAACTTTTGTAACACATTTATATCAGCAACACGCGCGAAAATTTTACTGGCTTAACTTAACATGGAATCAACACGAAGCCATTTTAAACTACTTGAATTCTAAATATTCCCGTGGAAAATAATACGTTGATTTCCACCTCGTCCTCCCCAGACACTTTGACTTTCACCTCGAAACCCCAGACACTTTGACTTTTATCTCGTCCTCCCCAGACACTTTGACTTCTAGCTCGAAACCCAGACACTTTGACTTTTATCTCGTCCTCCCCAGACACTTTGACTTCTACCTCGTCCTCCCCAGACACTTTGACTTTTATATCGTCCTCCCCAGACACTTTGGCTTCCACCTCGTCCTCCCCAGAGTGGTCTTCACACACAAGAAACATTTACATGTTTTGAAATTTCAAGAAGTATTCACAGCGAATACAATGCACTATTCATAGCATGTTTACAAAATGTATTTTATGAATTAATCTTTTACTGCATTCGCGAGAGAACAAAAATAAGAAACTATTAATTCGTGAAATAAGCACTAAACACTTATTAAATGACAATTTTGTATTATTGTCCAGTGAAACTGAAGGTAAGAGGGTTCATATATATATATATATATATATATATATATATATATATATATATATATATATATATATATATATATATATATGAATGAAAACTCACACCCCAGAAGTGACTCGAACCCATACTCCCAGGAGCAACGCAACTGGTATGTACAAGACGCCTTAAACCACTTGACCATCACGACCGGACAAAATGAGGTGATAGCCGAAGCTATTTGAACCACCCCACCGCCGGCACTCGGATGGTTATCTTGGGCATAGCATTTTACCAAATCACCTCATTCTTTGGGGCACACGTGAGGAACACAAAATATGTGTGAGTATGGGTTCGAGTCACTTCTGGGGTGTGAGTTTTCATTCGCATATAGTCCTGGGGACCTTTCAGGCTTGTTCGTATATATATATATATATATATATATATATATATATATATATATATATATATATATATATATATATATACACATATATATACACATGTCGTACCTAGTAGCCAGAACGCACTTCTCGCCCTACTATGCAAGGCCCGATTTTCCTAATAGGCCGAGTGACTTTCTTTATTTTCAATAATTTTTTTCCAAATAGTTATTTGAATTATTATTATTATTTTAATTAACACCATAATTTATTGACTTAGTTGTGTTAGTTTAGGTTAGGTTAAGATAGGTTAGGTTAGGTAAGGTTGGTTAGGTTCGGTCATATATCTACGTTAGTTTTAACTCAAATTTCAACAAATTAACTTATAAATAATGAAATGGACAGATTTATCATTTCATAAGAAAAAATGAGAAAAATATATAAATTCAGGAAAACTTGGCTTATTAGGCAAATCGGGCCTTGCATAGTAGGCCAAGTACGACGTTCTGGCTACTAGGCACAACATATATATATATATATATATATATATATATATATATATATATATATATATATATATATATATACACATACATATATAATATTTCTTAAAGCACAGCACTTTTGCCGACGCGGACTGGCCTATGATACTCCCCTCCCTTCATGTTGCATGTGTCAAAGTTGAGTGACACTATCCCCCAAACGTTTGGCCTCCTACGTCGGGCCGACAAACATTCTATACAGAACAAATCCACAGGGGCCGTGATGAGGGTTCGAACTTATGCCCGGGGTGATCTCAGACGCGCCTTAGTCGACTATGCCACGACATGGTAAAAAGAATTACATCCTGGAGTGCTATTGCCCTCACATGATGCATCACGCTATTGTGATTTCTGTGTGTAGTCTATATAGATATACTTCGCTTTTCCAGTTATTATTACATGTTATATATATTTTAAAGTAATTGTGTGATCATATAACAAAATGAACTTTAATCATTCAGATACAAAATCCGTTCAGTGCACCTCTGATGGGAAATATATTATTGCAATTGGCATTATTTTTCGTTACAGAATATGACTTATTGTGTTGAGTGAATGTTGGTTTGTTGTGCTGAGTGGACGTTGGTTTGTTGTGTTGAGTGAATGTTGGTTTGTTGTGTTGAGTGAACGTTGGTTTGTTGTGTTGAGTGAATGTTGGTTTGTTGTGCTGAGTGAATGTTGGTTTGTTGTTTTGAGTGAACGTTGGTTTGTTGTGTTGAGTGAATGTTGGTTTGTGTTGAGTGAATGTTGGTTTGTGTTGAGTGAACGTTGGTTTGTGTTGTGTGAATGTTGGTTTGTGTTGAGTGAACGTTGGTTTGTGTTGAGTGAGCGTTGGTTTGTGTTGAGTGAACGTTGGTTTGTGTTGAGTGAACGTTGGTTTGTGTTGAGTGAATGTTGGTTTGTGTTGAGTGAATGTTGGTTTGTGTTGAGTGAATGTTGGTTTGTTGTGTTGGAACAACAATATCTGCCAACACCTGTCAACACCCCACCATGAACAACAAGAACAACACCTGCCAACACCTGTAAAACATTACCTGGTGCCGCCCCAGCACACAGCTTTAACAGCAATTCATTACTTCTTGTTGTTTATGATTCGCTACTTGGAACAAAAAATCTAAGAAGCACGGGCTATGGTGATCCCGTAGACTGTCTTAATTCATTACTAAGACATGACAGCAAGGTGGAAAAACAGCTTGAGTTCCTACCTTCACTCCTGGACTCTTTACACCTCGCGACGGCCGGTGAAATGTCTGAAGATTCTGTGGAGGAAAGAGGTTGAGATCTTAATTAAATCATAATTAATGAACCACAGAAAACAACGAGATCATTGACGCTAAAAAAATGATACACACTCACACAAATTCATACAAAAATAATTAAAAATATTGAACAAGTACTCATAAAGTTACTTCAAAGTAATTCAAAGCCAGCGTCTATAAAGTAATATCTCTCTCACCCGGACCTAAATCTCACTCAGAGTGAAATATGTGAGACAGTTATCCTTAAAGGCCTCGAGAGTTTGATAGTGGTTTAAATATTAGCGTAGGGTACACTAGCTGTGGTGTACCAACGTATGGTACACTCGCTGCTAGTGTACCACAATCTACGACCACTTCTATCATAACATAAAAATGATAGAACATCGCATCAGGATTGTTGGCCCACACTAGGCAGGTCCAGTTTAAATAAGTCCACCCTTTTTCACTCACAAGCGCTCCCAATTTATTATAAACAGAGAGGAATAGAAGGTATACAGCTGGGTTTTCAGGGTAGAGGGAGAAAAAAGTGTGTATAGTTGACCTGCTGGGCGGATGCGAGAGAGGGTGTCGAGTTGCACTTATCCCTAATCCAGTTAACTGCAATACTGCAATTTAAGGAGATACGCACTTGCGTATCTCCTTCTGAGCTGCCAGTATCTTCTGTACGCATACGGGCGGTCCTGCAGGGTGTAGGTGGGTGGTAACGTGACTTTCCTGTGAACCTAAACCTTCCCTCAGCCTTTCCTTGCCAGGAAACAAATCCTCCCATAGCTTCTGGCTGGAAATTCCTGCTTTTCTCACGAGTAGCCTTTATCGTCTGTCCCTTTTTCTCTCAAACGATAAAATCCTCCCTATTCCTTTCCTCGCAACCGACAAAAACATTTTCTTTCATATCTGGCTTCGCGAATGACAATAAATTCGACGCGTGTCTAGTCCAGTGAATATGACCAAGTCTAGTCCAGTGAATATGACCAAGTCTAGTCTAGTGAATATGGCCAAGTCTAGTCCAGTGAATATGACCAAGTCTAGTCTAGTGAATATGGCCAAGTCTAGTCCAGTGAATATGGCCAAGTCTAGTCCAGTGAATATGACCAAGTCTAGCCCAGTGAATATGACCAAGTCTAGCCCAGTGAATATGACCAAGTCTAGCCCAGTGAATATGACCAAGTCTAGTCCAGTGAATATGACCAAGTCTAGTCCAGTGAATATGACCAAGTTTAGCCCAGTGAATATGACCAAGTCTAGCCCAGTGAATATGACCAAGTCTAGTCCAGTGAATATGACCAAGTCTAGCCCAGTGAATATGACCAAGTCTAGCCCAGTGAATATGACCAAGTCTAGCCCAGTAAATATGACCAAGTCTAGTCCAGTGAATATGACCAAGTCTAGTCCAGTGAATATGACCAAGTTTAGCCCAGTGAATATGACCAAGTCTAGCCCAGTGAATATGACCAAGTCTAGTCCAGTGAATATGACCAAGTCTAGCCCAGTGAATATGACCAAGTCTAGCCCAGTGAATATGACCAAGTCTAGCCCAGTGAATATGACCAAGTCTAGCCCAGTGAATATGACCAATGTTCATGAGTAGTCACTTTCCCCTAACTCTCCTCTTCTTGTTCGACTCCTCTTCCTTCCCACATCCTTTCCTCCCCCCTTCCTATGCTTCCCCTTTTCGTGTCATCCATTATGTGTCCCTCATCCATAGTCCGTACATTTATCATCCATTCTCTCTGTTCCCTCCAGTTGTCGTTTATCATTCGCACGCCGTGGCCATTATCAACGGTACCATTCACTGGAATTAACTAATTCCTCACGATGTATTCATCATTCCTCATGGTGTATTCATCATTCCTCACAATGTATTCCTCATTCCTCATGGTGTATTCATCATTCCTCAAGGTGTATTCATCATTCCTCACGGTGCATTCCTCATTCCTCACGGTCTATTCCTCATGGTGTATTCATCCTTCCTCACGATGTATTCACAATTCCTCGCGATGTATTCATCATTCCTCACGATGTATTCATCATTCCTCACGATTTATTCATCATTCCTCACGATGTATTCATCATTCCTCACGATGTATTCATCATTCCTCACGATGTATTCATCATTTCTCTCGATGTATTCGTAATTTCTCATGATGTATTCATCATTCCTCACAATGTATTCATCATTCCTCTCGATATATTCATCATTCCTCACGATGTATTCATCATGCCTCACGATGTATTCATCATTCTTCTCGATGATGTATTCCTCCTTCCTCCCGATGTATTCATCATTCTCCCGATGTATTCATCATTCCTCCCGATGTATTAATCATTCCTCACGCTGCGTTCATCATTTCTATCACTTTTTAACATCTTTCTCCAATGTTTATTATCTCTCTAAATTTGCATTTGATGGTTTATTCTCTATCGTTTCTCTTTGTAATTCATTTGTTATTAATCGAAATTTTTAGTTAATATTGCAAAAATTTCCTGTCGCTTCCTCCTTTATCATGCTTGCTCTCTTCCTACCTTTAGTGCCTTATTATCCACATCTTTATCACCATTCCACCCGTCTTGATGTTAGTTTTGTTTCTAGTTGGTACTTTTCTAGACCCACTTTGTCTCTATATTGTGGCTAGTGTATAGAGCCTCGGGAGACCCGCCTCTATTTAATTCTCTTCTCTCTGAGTCACTACGGGCTCACCATAGCCCGTGCTACTTGAACTTTTTGATCCAGGTAGCGAATCTTAAACAACAACAACACCTCTCTGTGTCTATTTATCTAGCACCTTCAATACTTCGTTGCTCTCTTCTTCCTCCTTCTCTACTTCCTTCTCCTCCACCTCCTACTCCAAATCTTCTTCTCTCCTCCTCCTCCTCCTCGTCTTAGTCCTGCTACGATGATGAACACACACACAGGCCTCCCCCGGGGTGATGAGTCGCACGACTGCGGGAGCAACTCATCGTTAGCAGTGGCTGGCACCCCATCACTGGTGGCTGGTACCCCATCACTGGTGGCTGGTACCCCATCACTGGTGGCTGGTACCCCATCACTGGTGGCTGGTACCCCATCACTAGTGTCTGGTACCCCATCACTGGTGGCTGGTACCCCATCACTGGTGCTGGTACCCCATCACTAGTGGCTGGTACCCCATCACTAGTGGATGGTACCCCATCACTAGGTCTGGTACCCCATCACTGGTGGCTGGTACCCCATCACTGGTGGCTGGTACCCCATCACTGGTGGCTGGTACCCCATCACTAATGGCTGGTACCCCATCACTGGTGGCTGGTACCCCATCACTGGTGGCTGGTACCCCATCACTAGTGTCTGGTACCCCATCACTGGTGGCTGGTACCCCATCACTGGTGGCTGGTACCCCATCACTAATGGCTGGTACCCCATCACTGGTGGCTGGTACCCCATCACCAGTGCATCACCTGGCACCCCATCACTGGTGGCTGGTACCCCATCACTGGTGGCTGGTACCCCATCACTGGTGGCTGGTACCCCATCACTAGTGGCTGGTACCCCATCACCAGTGCATCACCTGGCACCCCATCGCTGGTGGCTGGTACCCCATCACTGGTGGCTCGTACCCCATCACTGGTGGCTGGTACCCCATCATTGGTGGCTGGTACCCCATCACTGGTGACTGGTACCCATCACTAGTGGCCGGTACCACATCACTAGTGTCTGGTACCCCATCACTAGTGTCTGGTACCCCATCACTGGTGGCTGGTACCCCATCACTGGTGGCTGGTACCCCATCACTAGTGGCTGGTACCCCATCACTGGTGACTGGTACCCCATCACTGGTGGCTGGTACCCCATCACTGGTGGCTGGTACCCCATCACTAGTGGCTGGTACCCCATCACTAGTGGCTGGTACCCCATCACTGGTGCTGGTACCCCATCACTGGTGGCTGGCACCCCATCACTGTGGCTGGCACCCCATCACTGGTGGCTGGTACCCCATCACTGGTGGCTGGTACCCCATCACTAGCGGCTGGCACCCCATCACTGGTGGCTGGCACCCCATCACTAGTGGCTGGTACCCCATCACTGGTGCTGGTACCCCATCACTGGTGGCTGGTACCCCATCACTAGCGGCTGGCACCCCATCACTGGTGGCTGGTACCCCATCACTGGTGGCTGGTACCCCATCACCAGTGCATCACCTGGCACCCCATCACTGGTGGCTGGTACCCCATCACTGGTGGCTGGTACCCCATCACTAGTGGCTGGTACCCCATCACCAATGCATCACCTGGCACCCATCACTGGTGGCTGGTACCCCATCACTGGTGGCTGGTACCCATCACTGGTGGCTGGTACCCCATCACTAGTGGCTGGCACCCCCATCACTGGTGACTGGTACCCCATCACTGGTGGCTGGCACCCCATCACTGGTGGCTGGTACCCCATCACTGGTGGCTGGCACCCCATCACTGGTGGCTGGCACCCCATCACTAGTGGCTGGCACCCATCACTAGTGGCTGGTACCCCATCACCAGTGCATCACCTGGCACCCCATCACTGGTGGCTGGTACCCCATCACTGGTGACTGGCACCCCATCACTAGCGGCTGGTACCCCATCACCAGTGCATCACCTGGCACCCCATCGCTGGTGGCTGGTACCCCATCACTGGTGACTGGCACCCCATCACTAGCGGCTGGTACCCCATCACCATGCATCACCTGGCACCCCATTCTTCCCTCAGGCGCTGTTGATCAGCTTGGATACAATTGGTGAGATTTTTTCTACCGTTGTGAGTCAAAGAATTAGACAATCCGTCATTGTTTGATTCTTTGTCTCTTCGTTTATTTTTCTTTGAGAAGACGTTGCTAATAAGGTGACTTCAGAGGTGCTCCTCCAGAGGATGCATCTTCGCCTTGTTCTACCGCGTTGATTGACTGATAAGATTAACCACCCAAGAGGTGGCACGGGCATGAATAGCCGAAAGTGGTAGATCTTTGGGAGTGAGTTGGTCTTGTGGTGTTGTCTTTGGTCCTGACCGAACCGCGTTCTTCCATGTTTGTATTAGTAGCAGGCACACTTCTGCACCACACTGTTCTGGTGGTAATTCATACTGCACCACACTGTTCTGGTGTAGTTCATTCTGCACCACACTGTTCTGGTGTTATTCATACTGCACCACACTGTTCTGGTGGTAATTCATACTGCACCACACTGTTCTGGTGGTAATTCATTCTGCACCACACTGTTCTGGTGGTAATTCATACTGCACCACACTGTTCTGGTGGTAGTTCATTCTGCACCACACTGTTCTGGTGGTAATTCATACTGCACCACACTGTTCTGGTGGTAATTCATTCTGCACCACACTGTTCTGGTGGTAATTCATACTGCACCACACTGTTCTGGTGGTAGTTCATTCTGCACCACACTGTTCTGGTGGTAATTCATACTGCACCACACTGTTCTGGTGGTAATTCATTCTGCACCACACTGTTCTGGTGGTAATTCATACTGCACCACACTGTTCTGGTGGTAATTCATTCTGCACCACACTGTTCTGGTGGTAATTCATACTGCACCACACTGTTCTGGTGGTAATTCATACTGCACCACACTGTTCTGGTGGTAATTCATACTGCACCACACTGTTCCATTCTCTTGAACTCTCGCGAGGTTTTGAATGAATTCACAAAACACAAACACAATTACTCGTAAACACGAGCTCTGTTGGCTTTTGTTTTTTTTTGGCGTAATTCATTACACAAAAAGAAGGGAGGGGGGGGGGTATTTTTGTACATTTTCTTAATCTTTTTTTATTCCATTTGTTGTTTAACTTTCTGAAATATTTTGTAACATAACAATATATATTGGTCCGTCTCTCACACAGCTTCTCCCCTCCCAGCTCGCCTCCCCTCTCACCTCCCCCTCTCACCTTCCCTCTCACCTTCCCTCTCATTTCTCCCCTCATCTCCTCTCTCCCCGCACCTTGTCCCACAACCCTACGGTAATTACCTCACTTGGATTTATCAGTTACCGTCCTTGTCTTCATGTTTGTAACTGTCTTAAAGTGAATGTTCTTCCTTCTTCCTCCTATTTCTCATCCCATTTCTCCCTCCTCCTCCTCTCACCTACCCCCATACACCACCCCATTTACCTCCCCCTTCCCTAGTCTTTCACTTCCCCCCTCTCCAATTGGGGGAGGGGAGGGAGACGTAAATGCTCACCTCTAGACCTAATAGTTAGGTTAAACAAGAGGGTGTGGGGAACCTGCGGGCTTCACGCCGCAGGCGGTATTTTGGTGTTTAGTGGGTATGGGGTGCATAATAAAGAAAGAAATTGGAATTGAGGCCGTCAAAAGTCATTCATAATAATGAAACACTTGAATTTTGTAAGGTGATTTTTTTTACATATCTGAATGTATACAGCGCATTATACGATGTATACAGGGCATAATACAATGTGTACAACGCATAATATGCACACAATGCATAATACAATGTATACGACGCATAATACAGTGCTTAATATAATGTATACAATGGCATAATATAATGTATACAGTGCATAATACAATGTATACAACGCATATTACAATGTATACAACACATAATACAATATATACAATGCATATACAATGTATACAGTGCATATATATTGTATACAGAGCATAATACATTATGGAAAAATCAAAATTATAACACGCATAAAATATATGACCAGCCCATCCAACAGTTTAATTGTACATAAATTGTTTATTTGGATTACGAAATGAGTATAAACCGGCGTAGATGTCTATAATGGTCCAATGTAAGGAGAAAGCGCTAAACCAATACGACAACACTTGAAAGGGATTGAGAAGAAGATTTGAGGACACATGAGGGAGGGAAAGAATGGTGCCCAGTCACTTGAGCCATAGGGGATTGAACGCTGGCCTGCAGAAGCGTAGCCGGCACTGACCGATCATAATTATATCGTATCACCTAAGGAAAGTGAAGACTGAATGAAGTCGTATTCAACTGAATGAAGACACTTTTCAGTTAATGAAGACATGTTTAAGTAGTCAACGATTCATCCTGACTGCAGCTGTGAACGAAGCGCAGAACTCCTCAGCAACTTCCACACAGAAATATATACCACCAGGCCAATACAACCGCGCGAAAAAAAAACAAAGTTGAATTCCGTATTGTATTCGGTGTTTAAAAAATTTCTTTCTCTATGCAAAAGAGTCCTTCCAGCCAGGAACTCGACCTGCACATTATTATTCTCCCTGCAAACTTTACTTACAAGAATGTCTACAAAAGCCCAAGCTAACGTCTTCGCAAGAACAACCTCGTAGAAAGGGCTCGGTGCAGCACGATATCAGCATTATTTCACACAGTACCACTTGTGTCCGGCGCCTGCAGCGGCATTTATCATTCTCGACGATTCAGTGTGGCAATTATAGTTCCCTGTGACTTGGCGTCGCTTTCTTCCCCATTTCGAGGTGTAAATGAGACTGTTTTGACAGTCGTGAGACGTTTAGCACGGATCATAAGTCTTTTAACCAGACTTAGCTGTTTTGTCGACAAGTTTTTCCTCTCGAGACTAATTTAGACCCCCTCTATAGTCTAATATATGGAGGAAGCACTAACATCCTGCTCAAGACTGTATGGAGGGAGCATTCTGCTCAAGACTGTATGGAGGGAGCATTCTGCTCAAGACTGTATGGAGAGAGCATTCTGCTCAA
>WNGS01163519.1:2712586-2726499 GCA_020271785.1 Procambarus virginalis | reverse complement strand
GTATCCTTTCTGCCCATCTCCACTCTCTCCCTTCCTACACTATGCCCTTCCACCGTCACAATGAGGATTATGTGATCATTCTTCGCTGTTTCTCATCACTAATCAAATCTGGTCGTTTCTCCCGAGAAACTGTCAGCCAGACGCTAGCGTGTGGTCAGTGGACGCCAAGATGAACCCAAGGAAAGAAGCGAGAAGGAAGGAATGAAGGCGAGAATATATAAATGGAGTTGGAGAGAAGAGGAAGAGTGAGAGAAGAGAACGAAAGTGAATAGTGAGAGTGAGAAAGAAATGAGAATAAGAGAACAGTCAGAGAAATGATTGAGAGTGAGGTCGACCATCCGTGTGAGAGAGAATAGGAACTGGAGAGGGAGAATTTCTAGGGATAATCTAAATAATGAGAAAGATTACAAATGTGAAATAGACTCTGGGGCAGTGAGAGACAGGATAGTGAAAGAGCACAAGTAATGGAGAACTGCTGTATGAAGGAATTTTAGGAAAATTAGAATGAATAAAGTCTGACAGCGTAAAAGAAAAGCCGAAGACAAATTTGGGTGATATTTGTTTTCCTCAGTCATATATAACCTTGACCACTGCTTTACTTTCATGGCTTTTTTGGAGGTGCAATTGACCATTGTACCTGCACGAACAGATACCATTGTACCTGCACGAACAGATACCATTGTACCTGCACGAACAGATACCATTGTACCTGCACGAACAGATACCAGTGTACCTGCACGAACAGATACCAGTGTACCTGCACGAACAGATACCAGTGTACCTGCACGAACAGATACCAGTGTACCTGCACGAACAGATACCAGTGTACCTGCACGAACAGATACCAGTGTACCTGCACGAACAGACACTAGTGTACCTGCACGAACAGATACCAGTGTACCTGCACGAACAGATACGAGTGTACCTGCACGAACAGATACGAGAGTACCTGCACGAACAGATACCAGTGTACCTGCACGAACAGATACGAGTGTACCTGCACGAACAGATACGAGAGTACCTGCACGAACAGATACCATTGTACCTGCACGAACAGATACCAGTGTACCTGCACGAACAGATACCATTGTACCTGCACGAACAGATACCATTGTACCTGCACGAACAGATACCAGTGTACCTGCACGAACAGATACGAGAGTACCTGCACGAACAGATACCATTGTACCTGCACGAACAGATACCATTGCACCTGCACGAACAGATACCAGTGTACCTGCACGAACAGATAACACCTCCGACATTAATATTCCCCAGGGTAAAACAAAAAAGCTATTTCTTGCTGTGTTTTCCCATATGGAGGCTTGGCAAGCTTAAAGATTTGCGCACACAGACACACAAGACACACACACAGGGGGGGGGCTGTGGCTGAGTGGACAGCGCTTAGGACTCGCAATCCTAGGGTCCGAGTTCGATCCCGGCGCCGGCGGAAACAGATGGGCAGAGTTTCTGTCACGCTGATGTTCCCTGTTACTTAGCAGTAAATAGGTACCTGGGAGTTAGACAGCTGTTACGGGCTGCTTCCTGAGTATGTGTATGTGTGTGTGTGTGTGTGGGGAAAGAAATGAGTAACAGTTGATTGATTGACATTTGAGAGGCGGGCCGAAAGAGCAGAGCTCAACCGCTGTAAGAACAACTAGGTGAATCTTCTTCTACTTTCTACACACAGAGTAGAAATACTCAAGTTCCCCAGATCCAAACAACCCTCTTACCTCAAGTCTCTGTCCCTCCCCCCCCCCCCCGCTTACTCCTTCTCTTTCTTCCTCTCTCTCTCTTTTCATCAACATACTCCCTCTCTCCCTCTTCATCCCTCACCTCTCCAGCATGAGTCGCTGGACACGGACCGACAAACGACCAAAATATGGCCCACATCTCGAGCACATCAAGAAGGTAAATTACCAGAAGATGGAAAACACCAGAATGATGGATCGTGTCCGGAAGATTCTCTTTTTCCCCTTCACATTTTAACTCATTCTCTTCTACTCTCCTTCAAGCCATCTTATATCCCTCATCCCCTATCCTTCACGAGGACGAGGAGGGTGAATGTCAGAGTGAGTGAGTGATCTGGGGGTGGTCGGGCATGGCCTTGTTTACCCTCATCCCTCACGAATGCAAAGTAATGAGGATGTGTGAGGGGGTGAGAAGCCCCCTGAGGACACCATGGCCTCAAAGAGAGGCAGTTCTCACAAACCGTGAAAGAGAAGACTCTGGGAGTTTATACACAACACTAAACGTGTCGTCTGGGGAATACGTTAATAGCGCAAATATTGAGGGATAACCTTCAGGAACCTCACACACAAGAAGGAGATCTTCAGAACGTAATATGCATCTTATTTAGAGACAAATTCTTGACCACGCTGCACCGGCATGGAACCCACACCAGAAAACCTAGTGTCCCTGTTCACCTAGCAGTAAATAGGTACCTGGGAGTTAGACAGCTGCTACGGGCTGCTTCCTGGGGGTGTGTAACAAAAAGGAGGTCTGGTCGAGGACCGGGCCGCAGGGACGCTAAGGCCCGAAACCACCTCAAGGAAAACATCTCAAGGTTGTATCATTACGTCAACATTACGTCAAAAATCCAGTGATAAGGCGATTGTCAAAATGGTAATACAGAGCAAATTACAGTGACAGATACGATAACATACAAAGACAGAAAGGAGATAGCAAGGCATGGACACGGGAAGATATCTTGTGGAACCCGAAATGTGAATAAAACATATTCCTTTCTTTTTTTTACGAAAAGGAATACATCGGAGGGTATTAATATTTGAAAAACGAATTTCGAAGAGAGGGAGGGTGGGTGGGGGGGGGGAAGGTAAGAGATGCAAATGACAGGTTATCAAAACCCGATGACGTACGCAGGAGACGCAGTGACTGCAGTAAAAGGCTATTGAATACTTGAGATCTAAGATGATCCAGACTATCTGCGACGGAACCACCATATTGGACGCGACCTGAGAGGACCAGACCAAGGGCCCCTGAGGAGCCCCCCCCCCCACACACACACGCGCACACAAACACACACACACACACACACACACACACCACACCACACACACACACACACACACACACACACACACACACACACACACACACACAAACACACACACCACTCCACACACAGCCGCATACTCCATGCTGGAGTATGCGGCTCCAGCATGGAGTCCATATCTAGTCAAGCATAAGACTAAACTGGAAAAGGTCAAAGGTTTGCCACGAGACTAGTACCCGAGCTGAGAGGTATGAGCTGCGAGGAGAGACTACAGGAATTAAACCTCACTCGTTGGAAGACAGAAGAGTTAGGGGGGACATGATCACTACATTCAAGATTCTCAGGGGAATCGACAGGGTTGATAAAGACAGGCTGTTTAACACAAGGGGCACACGCACTAGGGGACACAAGTGGAAACTGAGTGCCCAAATGAGTCACAGAGATATTAGAAAGCACTTTTTTAGTGTCAGAGTGGTTGACAAATGGAATGCATTAGGAAGCGATGTGGTGGAGGCTGACTCCATACACAGTTTCAAGTGTAGATATGATAGAGCCCAATAGGCTCAGGAAACTGTACACCTGTTGATTGACGGTTGAGAGGCGGGACCAAAGAGCCAGAGCTCAACCCCCGCAAGCACAACTAGGTGAGTACACACACACACACGCACACACACACACACACCACACACACACACACACACACACACACACACACCACACACACACACACACACACACAAACACACACACCACAACACACACACACACACACACACACACACACACACACACAACACACCACACACACACACACACACACACACAACGGTGCTCAACACAGTGGCTCCAAGACATTTAATCTTGGGAAGAAAGATGTTTTATAAGGGGGATAAATGCCTATTAAGGATTCCCACCACCACTCCTCTGACGAACCTTAATTTAATGACCATTTCCAGGACCGTGACGTCATTAGTATTGGAAAGGAATTTGCATGCACAATACGGAACAAATTAAGTCTAACTCGATTCGCTTCGTACTTCAATCACCGTAGGATGGAGCGGCGCCCGCGCGAGCCAGCGCGCGCGCTCTCCCAAACAAGGACCCAGAACAAGACACTCTATTAACGATGAAAAATGAACGATATTCATCGAAGGATTAAGTGTAAATGTATGTGTTTGTACTTGACTAATTGCTGAGGTGGTGCTTTAGCTCTTGAGTCCCGCTTCTCGGTTTTCACCCAAATACATATGTTTCAAGCAGATAAGACTTATATCTACTTACTCTGGAAGTGAGTCTCCACATGCATTATCTTAATCTTAAATCCTTGAATCACATGCAATAACCAGAGATTCCAAATAATTTGTCCTCATTTGCCTTGTCTATTTATTAAGTATTTCTATGTGGTGGTCATGTATTCATTCCAGTGAGAGAACCAAGGTCTGACATAGAGCAGATATCTCGAACAGAAAATGGAAAACGATCAATGATTTTGTTTTTTATCAAGATTAAAATTTTTTAAACTAAACTAAACTTTGATCAACTTTTAAGATCAACGTTACATATACGTCATCAAAGATNCACCTTTTGGTATTCGATCGATTCCTGAGCCCCAAGACCACACACGTCTTGTTGCTCTTCTCACACTATGCCTGTCTATAGTGGCTTTGTCACACGTTGGTCCCAAAATGTTCACTATGCGTTAAATAAACGTGTCTAGGCGATGTACCTCTTATCGGGGTTCCTATATATGACGTCTTAACCCCCCCCCACTGTTTACACTCTCCCCTCCAATGCTAACCACTTGGGCTGGACGGCAGAGCGACAGTCTCGCTGCATGCAGGTCGGTGTTCAAGCCCCGACCGTCTACAAGTGGTTGGGCACCATTCCTTCCCCCCGTCCCATCCCAAATCCTGACCCCTTCCCAGTGCTATATAGTCGTAATGGCTTGGTGGTTTTCCTGATAGTTCCCTTCACCTCTCCAACACATATGCTTACCCTCCCCCCCCCTACTACCGTCTCTGTCCACACTACCACTATGAGGAACGGAACAGAGGTAATTGTGTGTGTGTGCCAGTTACAGCACCGCTCCTGTGCCAGGTAAGTCCACTACGGGCTCACCATAGCCCGTGCTACTTGGAACTTTTTGTTCCCAGTAGCTGAATCTGTAACAACGACAACAGCAACAGATAGTTGTGTTCAGTAAGGTGGTTCGGTGACACACCTTGGCGACTGTAGACGAGAGAACTTCATATACACAACATATACATATATTATATAAATATGTCTCATTGAATATGACCGCATATTCTGTATTTACTATCTTCTGGTTTAGGGCTTCTATCCCTCTAACTATTATTCTTGCATCAGGTTTAGGAGTTCTCCAAAACTCCTCTTATTATATAAATATAATTTATTATATAAATCTAAATATTTCTATAATAATATTTATTTTTTCCAGTTGCACAAGGGTCTGCAGAAGACCCCCTGACTCTTTGACATATCTGACTCGTCCTCCTTAATAAAGCGAAGGAGTGTTCCAGCTGCGAGAGCTCCTTTTGATCAGCTCCTTGATAAAAAGATGTGAATAATACTAATTGGACCAGTCTGTATAGCCCAAGGACTTAATTAAAGCGGATCACGGTGTTTATATTGATCCAGGCGCAGCACACTACCCAAATGGGAATTCTAAGAACAAAATTAATTTTTTTTTTGTATTTACTTGAGATGTTTACAAATTGGATAATAACAGTAGAATTCCGCTTTTTTTGGAGGAGGTTACTTGTGTTACTTGAGGTTATCTTGAGATAATTTCGGGGCTTTAGTGTCCCCGCGGCCCGGTCCTCGACCAGGCCTCCACCCCCAGGAAGCAGCCCGTGACAGCTGACTAACACCCAGGTACCTATTTTACTGCTAGGTAACAGGGGCATAGGGTGAAAGACACTCTGCCCATTGTTTCTCGCCGGCGTCTGGGATCGAACCCAGGACCACAGGATCACAAGTCCAGCGTGCTGTCCGCTCGGCCGACCGGCTCCCAGTTGAGGTTACTTGAGGTTACTGAAGGTTACTGGAGGTGCGAGGATGCGTAACGGTGCAGCCTGTCCTCCCAAGGTTATAAAACGTAAAAAAAAAGATTAATTTAAAGTGTCCTCTCCTAACGTAACAGATTATAACCAACAGAGGACCCACTACGAATCACGAGCGCTATCCACTCAGCCGTCATGCTCTCAGCGTACGGCAAGAATTACAACAGCTTTACTTTGGAACACTGGTGGAAATGTTAGACTAATGCTGTTCTTTATGAATGAGACGCACTTTACGCGTGACTGATGGCGTACGTATTTCCTTAAGCAGCGCTCACGATGATGCATGGATTTCGTTCACCTGCACTGCTCGAATCGCACCTCTCTAAATGCATCGTCCACGCACTGCAAATACCTGTAATTAACTGCCATTAGAACCTAATCACCTAAGTTACGCGTAATTACTCACTACATTCTAATATGAAGAAGGGGGAACTATCAAGAGAAAGCACCAAGCCATTACGACTATATAGCACTGGGAAGGGGGGTTAGGATAAGGATTTAGGATAGGTTAAAGGATAGGTTAGGTTATAACCTAATATTTGCGGAAAATACAAATTTTGAAAATGTCACGGGGTTTAAAATGGACGAATGTGTTAGGCCGCCGCCTGAACCAGCCTAGCCTGAGGACAGGTGGGATTTTTTAAGTAACCAATGTGATTGGTTATGTGCACCCAGACTCCTGTTGGTGCTGTTATGTGCACCCAGACTCCTGTTGGTGCAGGTTATGTGCACCCAGACTCCTGTTGGTGCAGGTTATGTGCACCCAGACTCCTGTTGGTGCTGTTATGTGCACCAAGACTCCTGTTGGTGCAGGTTATGTGCACCCAGACTCCTGTTGGTGCTGGTTATGTGCACCCAGACTCCTGTTGGTGCTGGTTATGTGCACCCAGACTCCTGTTGGTGCAGGTTATGTGCACCCAGACTCCTGTTGGTGCAGGTTATGTGCACCAAGACTCCTGTTGGTGCTGGTTATGTGCACCCAGACTCCTGTTGGTGCAGGTTATGTGCACCCAGACTCCTGTTGGTGCAGGTTATGTGCACCAAGACTCCTGTTGGTGCAGGTTATGTGCACCAAGACTCCTGTTGGTGCTGTTATGTGCACCCAGACTCCTGTTGGTGCAGGTTATGTGCACCCAGACTCCTGTTGGTGCAGGTTATGTGCACCCAGACTCCTGTTGGTGCTGTTATGTGCACCCAGACTCCTGTTGGTGCAGGTTATGTGCACCCAGACTCCTGTTGGTGCAGGTTATGTGCACCCAGACTCCTGTTGGTGCTGTTATGTGCACCCAGACTCCTGTTGGTGCTGTTATGTGCACCCAGACTCCTGTTGGTGCAGGTTATGTGCACCCAGACTCCTGTTGGTGCTGGTTATGTGCACCCAGACTCCTGTTGGTGCAGGTTATGTGCACCCAGACTCCTGTTGGTGCAGGTTATGTGCACCAAGACTCCTGTTGGTGCAGGTTATGTGCACCAAGACTCCTGTTGGTGCAGGTTATGTGCACCAAGACTCCTGTTGGTGCTGTTATGTGCACCCAGACTCCTGTTGGTGCTGTTATGTGCACCCAGACTCCTGTTGGTGCTGTTATGTGCACCCAGACTCTTGTTGGTGCTGTTATGTGCACCCAGACTCCTGTTGGTGCTGTTATGTGCACCCAGACTCCTGTTGGTGCTGTTATGTGCACCCAGACTCCTGTTGGTGCTGTTATGTGCACCCAGGCTCCTGTTGGTGCTGTTATGTGCACCCAGACTCCTGTTGGTGCTGTTATGTGCACCCAGACTCCTGTTGGTGCTGTTATGTGCACCAAGACTCCTGTTGGTGGTGGTTATGTGCACCAAGACTCCTGTTGGTGGTGGTTATGTGCACCAAGATTCCAGCACCAAGCGGTCCGTGAGTATAGTGACGCCTGGTATCACACTATATTCATCACACACAAGGAAGGTGAGGAAGAAGACTGCTGTTGTAGAATAGAAAACAAATAGTCATTTTAATAAAAGCAAGTCTTAACTAAACTGACACAACATAAAACTGACATTTTCCAAGAAAGAAAAAAGACATTTGCATGAAAATGTGTGAAGTACAACGCCTCGAGCAGGGGAATAAAACACTGAATACGTTTTTTTTTTCTAAAGTTTAAGTTGACTCAAACTTGTTCGGTGATGAAAGTTGGAAGGTGATGCTGTTGATTGTTCCTTGTTGTATATATATATATATATATATATATATATATATATATATATATATATATATATATATATATATATATATATATATTATATATATATATATATATATATATATATATATGCGTGATGGTCAAGTGGTTTAAGGCGTCTTGTACATACCAGTTGCGTTGCTCCTGGGAGTATGGGTTCGAGTCACTTCTGGGGTGTGAGTTTTCATTCGCATATAGTCCTGGGGACCATTCAGGCTTGTTCGCATTTGTGTTCCTCACGTGTGCCCCAAAGAATGAGGTGATTTGGTAAAATGCTATGCCCAAGATAACCATCCGAGTGCCGGCGGTGAGGTGGTTCAAATAGCTTCGGCTATCACCTCATTATGTCCGGTCGTGATGGTCAAGTGGTTTAAGGCGTCTTGTACATACCAGTTGCGTTGCTCCTGGGAGTATGGGTTCGAGTCACTTCTGGGGTGTGAGTTTTCATTCGCATATAGTCCTGGGGACCATTCAGGCTTGTTCGCATTTGTGTTCCTCACGTGTGCCCCAAAGAATGAGGTGATTTGGTAAAATGCTATGCCCAAGATAACCATCCGAGTGCCGGCGGTGAGGTGGTTCAAATAGCTTCGGCTATCACCTCATTATGTCCGGTCGTGATGGTCAAGTGGTTTAAGGCGTCTTGTACATACCAGTTGCGTTGCTCCTGGGAGTATGGGTTCGAGTCACTTCTGGGGTGTGAGTTTTCATTTTCATATATATATATATATATATATATATATATATATATATATATATATATATATATATATATATATATATATATATATATATGTTTAAACTGGAAGACTTCCTTTCCTGTTAGTTAATTTAACCCTTGCAAGAGTGTGGCTAAATTCACTGTATTTATGAGTGTGTGTATCGCTTCACAGAGTAATGTTTATCAAGATAATTGGTCTGGTAATTGACAATGCAAGTGTTAATATTTGGGTTAGTTGTCTTCTGGGTTTGAAATACGATTACTTGGGCTCGTCTGGGCCACGCAGGAGGGTAGAAGATGAGACTTGAGACTCCTGTTTACACAGGCTCATTGTCCCAACCCATGATTCATCGTAAGCCTTATTGCGTGAGGCTTGGTACACTGAGGAAATATATTACATTTTGATTTGTAAAAATTTTTATGTCTGCAAAAGTGAGGAACTTGATTGTATGTGAGAGCCTATATCTATTTTTTATAAATTTGCGCTTCATATTTCCAATAGATACTCTTTCCAATTCTTCTGTGACCTAAGGCAAAATTTCATTTAAGTCGACTATACTCTATATGATGCTGTCAGACGAACAAGTGCAGCATCAAGGTCCGCAGTGTCCTGGGGCCAGATTCACGAAGCAGTTACGCAAGTACTTACGAACGTGTACATCTTTCCTCAATCTTTGACGGCTTTAGTTACGTTAATTAAACAGTTTACAAGCATGAAAACTTCCCAATCTACTGTTGATATTGTTATAAACAGCCTCCTGGTGCTTCGGAGCTCATTAACTGTTTAATAATTGTAAACAAAGCCGCCAAAGATTGAAAAAAGATATACAGGTTCGTAAGTGCTTGCGTAACTGCTTCGTGAATCTGGGCCCTGACCTCCTGTTACAAGAAGATGAGAACAACACCACCAAGACAACAATATTGTATATACTCTGGGAAACAAGTCAAAGCAGGAGACACTTTTGGTTGCCATAAGAAATAAGTAAAGCACTTATGGTGTGTGAGACTCGTGTTTGACAACACATCAATAAAACACACACACTTAGTACCACCCACACACACTTAGTACCACACACACACTTAGTACCACACACACACACTAGTACCACTCACACACACTTAGTACCACACACACACACTTAGTACCACACACACACACACTTAGTACCACCCACACACACACTTAGTACCACACACACACACACTTAGTACCACACACACACACTTAGTACCCACACACACACACTTAGTACCACACACACACTTAGTACCACACACACACACTTAGTACCACACACACACACTTAGTACCACACACACACTTAGTACCACACACACAGTACCACACACACAGTACCACCCACACACTTAGTACCACATACACACACTTAGTACCACACACCACACTTAGTACCACACACACACACACACTTAGTACCACACACACACACACTTAGTACCACACCCACACTTAGTACCACACCCACACTTAGTACCACACACACACTTAGTACCACACTAAGTACCACTACTTGTCTCGGCTCTCACGACTGCGCCCGACTCTTCGTGTCGAGGTGAAGATTTACCCTCCTTTACCCTCCTCCTAAGTATGCGTTAGGGCATCTTCAACCTAAGTGACCACTGTACCACTCACCTCAGCCCTCACGCGCAGGCAGAATAGCGTGGAGAGCGCAGAACGTTGCAAATAATTCCCGTTGCTCCTCCAGACTCGAGGCCACTTGCAGTTAACTTCCAGAAATGACCAGAAAAAAGGTCAACGGCGTCTCACTCGCGCCTGTCACAGAGCAGTAATTCGCTGGTGTTAACCTGTGTTGGTTCTCTTTACAAAACTTGAAATAAGTGAAAGTTGATAGGATGAGCATCCTCACTCCGTGACGTCATATTAGCTCTCTCCCTCCGTGACGTCATATCAGTATTCTCATTCTGTGACGTCATATTAGCACTCTGACTCCGTGACGTCATACCAGCAAATGCTATATCGCAGCCCAATCACGAGCGGGCTCGTTGACGTATGACGTCATAGGTATCACAGTAGCTCACATAGAGGTCATCCAGTATGCCCAGTGAGGCACCCACAGGAGGTCATCCAGTATGACCAGTGAGGCATCCACTGGAGGTCATCCAGTATGATCAGTGAGGCACCCACAGGAGGTCATCCAGTATGCCCAGTGAGGCACCCACAGGAGGTCATCCAGTATGACCAGTGAGGCACCCACAGGAGGTCATCCAGTATGATCAGTGAGGCACCCACAGGAGGTCATCCAGTATGACCAGTGAGGCATCCACTGGAGGTCATCCAGTATGATCAGTGAGGCACCCACAGGAGGTCATCCAGTATGCCCAGTGAGGCACCCACAGGAGGTCATCCAGTATGACCAGTGAGGCATCCACTGGAGGTCATCCAGTATGATCAGTGAGGTACCCACAGGAGGTCATCCAGTATGACCAGTGAGGCACCCACAGGAGGTCATCCAGTATGACCAGTGAGGCACCCACAGGAGGTCATCCAGTATGACCAGTGAGGCACCCACAGGAGGTCATCCAGTATGACCAGTGAGGCACCCACAGGAGGTCATCCAGTATGACCACCCTAACAGCCGTAAAACACACTGACGAAACAAGCGGTTGGGAACCAATACACACACAATCAATACCTTGCACAACACAGTTAATCAGCTGGATAATCACACAAAGGATAATAATTATTAATCAAACAACAAATTACCCGAGGCATCCAGCGTCATAATCAGTAATCAGCCATCCTGAAGCCTCAACGATAGTAATTAGCAGATGGTAATCCTGGGCCAAAGTTTTATTCAGAGCTCCTAAAGCTAATGAACATTTTCCGGAGAGGAAATACAAAATACATATCAAATATGTATACACTATTTTAAGAGACACATTCAACGATCGAGAGTATTATACTGTATTAATGGGGACTTATGGATCTAAAATCCTATTCATTATACAGGTAATTTGTTTTAGAATTATTATTTACTGATATAATATGAATAAAGATTCCATTCACCTGGAGCCAGATTCACGAAGCAGTTACGCAAGTACTTACGAACGTGTACATCTCTCCTCAATCTTTGATGCCTTTGGTTACATTTATTAAACAGTTTACAAGCATGAAAACTTGCCAATCAACTGTTGTTATTGTTATAAACAGCCTCCTGGTGCTTCGGAGCTCATTAACTGTTTAATAATTGTAAACAAAGCCGCCAAAGATTGAGAGAAGGTGTACAGGTTCGTAAGTGCTTGCGTAACTGCTTCGTGAAACTGGCCGCTGTATAATCAAGATTTTATAATAATGATTTCCACACTCACTGAGATCAACAAACGTTCCTGTGTTTCGGTATTTTTGGGGTTCACTATTTTGGTTCGTGTTGCAAGGGCATCGTTGCTCTTACTTGTTTCGTATGTATAGTTTTGCACCGCAAACGTTAGTTCTATATATTAACAACTGTGTTTATTGTGTTAATATCTTATAAATATGTATAGGGGGCTGCGTGAGTGATGTAGTGATATTAATGTTTTACTGACGTCACTGTTTTATGACGTCACTGTTTTATTGACGTCACTGTTTTATTGACGTCAGTGTTTTGAACGCTAACGTTTATTGACGGAAACGTTCCGGCTGTAAAAACAACATAAATCTCCTTAAAACAAAAAAAGTGAGTTTGTGAATGTTCTGGACCATGAACCTATTACTCATTATTATATACATTTCTGTACATTATCGTGCGAATATCTCATTCTAAAACTCATTTGTTTCTATCTTCTGGGCTTTTCTGGGAGAATATCAGCACTAGTGCTGCATTGTCTAGTAATGGTCTGATGTAGCGTTGTGTGTGTGCATGATTATCATTTTACGTTTATGCTCCACTAATTTATGCACATGTGTTCGCAATCTATGGCACACATGTTTTACGTTTCAGATGTGCTTGGTCAGATGTGTTAGTCGGGGTCAGGTGTTATAACACACACATCTAGTCTTTTTCCGCTGTGGATTGCTCAAGCAACCTCCCAGAGTATGCTGCACGAAGTACAGCGCCTTCTCTGAGAGTAGAGTAGAGAGAGGAGAGAGAGTAAGAGTAGAGAGAGAGAGAGATACGAGAGAGAGAGAGAGCAGAGAGAAGAGAGAGGAGAGTAGAGAGAGATTAAGCTCAGCGTAAAATAGTACTATCGCCATCAAAGATTGTTATCATGAACCGTTTGTGTTGTGATTCAAACTGCCCAGGCGGAGCAGTGTTGTTTTCACCGCCAGCCAACTAAGAACTGTGTTGTGTTCACCCAGCGGACAGTGTTGTGTTCACTCCCAGCCATAACTAGTGTTGTGCTTGCTACCCAGCGGGACAGGGTTGTGTTCCCAGCACTGTAGATCATAGCTGCTCTAACCAGGGCTCGGCCTAAGTAGTGTCACCATGCCAAATCAGTGGATACGTCAGCCAGCCAACATGGTTGTGTTCTACCCAGCCAACAGTGTTGTGTTCACCCAGCAGTACAGTGTTGTGTTCCACCCAGCAGCCCAGTAATTGTGTTCACCCAGGACAGACAGTGTTAGTGTTCACCTGCAGGTCAGACCAGTATTAGTGTGGTTCACCACAGCAGACATTTCAGGGAGTTCAGTCAGTTCACCCAGCAGACAGTATTGTGTTCACCCAGTCAGACAAGTATTGTGTTCAGCACTGGCTCAGCAGGACAGTATGTGGTCACCCAGCCAACTTCATGTTTTGCATGGTGTCTTATACACAAAACCTTGCTATTTCTATGAGCCTTTATTACTCAGCCTCTTCTAAGGCAGCAAGAATTTCCTCACTGACACTTGAAGTAATAAGCTCCAACATTCTTCCTTTATT
>WNGS01163519.1:2696336-2711936 GCA_020271785.1 Procambarus virginalis | reverse complement strand
TTTACTTATCTAGACAAAACTATTTTACACTTACAGATACAAACCGAAACTTTCATATTACATTCGCAAACTTATACAATTATACAAACTAATACAATTGTACAAACTTATACTTGTTCAAACTTATACAAACTTATACAATTATACAAACTTATACAATTGTACAAACTTATACAATTGTTCAAACTTATACAAACAATACAATATACATATACAAACAAATATACAAATTATATTCAATGTATTCAATTATACAAACTTACAATTACAATTACACTCGCAAACTTACACACCTTTATACAACTTACACAAATACCCAGTTCACTAAAGCAAACATTCCTCCCACTACTGTTATGGCGTGGATGATGGCTGAAATGGATGATGTTGGGTAGTGGTGGGTGGTTAGAGAGTGTTAATGGTAGTGGTATTTTATGGTGGCAGACTGTGGTAGTGAACATACGCTTTGGTGGGTGGGGGGGGGGGGATGGATGGTGGTTGGTAGCGGCGTTGGTAATGGGTGGTAGACAGTGATGAGTGGTATTTGTTTGGTATTTATTTGACCCCTATCCATAAAGAGCCCTTTGCAACGCCAGATCAAAACAATCAAACAATCCTTACAGTTGTTTGACTATTGGCACCCCTAATGACACTTAAATCTATAATCGAAATATTTATACAATTTGGTTAAATGCATTAAAGTTATTCCAAGGAAAAAAATACACATACAAGCCTTAAAATACATACATATACAAGCCACAAAATGTATACATATGCAAGCCTCAAATTACATACATATACATGTGAAGAATAAGTCCCAATAACGCGGATTGGGCTATTCATAGCTATACATGCACCAAAAATACATACACACATATACAAGCTTCAAAATACATACATATACAAGCCCCAAAATAGATACATATATATATATGCTCCAAAATACATACATATTCAAGCCCCAAAAATACATACATATACATGCCCAAAAATTCAAAACATAAAGAAGCCTCAAAATAAATACAGCAGTCCCAAAATACATACATACCCACATACCCAAAAATAGCCACATACACTCGCTCATGACATACTCTCATGACCTCGGGTATTCTTGGACCAGAATGTATATATATACACACCAGGCAATCTCCGTCAGGCGCGCGGAGTTAGGCTCATTCTTGATTAATGTCACCAAGTCTGGGACGCCTCTCCTATTTATAAAGTATTCTTGAACCGCGTATTTATGCAAAAAAAAAGTTGGGTTTGACTATTTTAATAATTTAATTTAATTTAATTGGTACAAAAATAACCACTCTACAACAAAACTTCGGGAATGTGGTAGATTGTATAAACTGATTGTATAAATTGATTTGATATTACACCTTATGGTCGAGGTATATATACACCGAGAAATATATATATTCGCCATTTCTCGCTGAATATACTTGATAGATATGTTCAGGACTAAAGTATACTCGCTGGTTGGTCAATAAGGTATTATATCCGTCTATATATCCACCCAGAGGCTTTAAATAATGATAAAGTTTTAATAGATACCAATCGGAGGTTCACTGATAAATACAATTCTGTGTCATACACAAACAAATTTTAATTGCTTCCTTCCTTCCCCCCGCCCGTCACATCGCAAATCCTTATCCTGATCCCAACCACTTGGGCTGGACGGTAGAGCGACGGTCTCACTTCATGCAGGCCGGCGTTCTATCCCCGACCGTCCAAGTGGTTGGGCACCATTCCTTCTATCCCCCGTACCATCCCAAATTCTTATCCTGATCCCTTCCAAGTGCAATACAGTCGTAATGGCTTGGTGGCCGTCTCCTGATAGTTCCCTTCCCTTCGTCTTCAGACGGAGAGTATTGGAGGTAATGACTTCGTTACTAGTTCACACAATCTCTCGACACCCATAGTATGATAGATGATAGATGTTATCTATCATCTACTGTATGATAGATAACTACTGTATGATCAACATTCAGCAAGTTATACAGACCTTCACATCCAGTTACTTGTGTGAGACCTCGTGAGTGGTAGCAACAATTGCTACACACGACCACAACACGTAACAACTGGTTGGTACAGAGACAACCTCGCTTCATGCAGGTCGGCGTTCGATCCCCAACGGTTCAGGTGGTTGGGCACCGTTCCTTCCCTCCTACCGCATTTCCCAGCGCCTATACTGTTCTATTCCTTCCATGCGCTACATAGCCACACTGGCATAGATAACGCGAATGTTTGTGAGCCGCTACTTTTCGTAGCACCCTTTGTTTTGTACGTCGGGGGATTAGAGAGGTAAAATACGATAAATTATGTTGACCAGACCACACACTAGCAAGTGAAGGGACGACGACGTTTCAGTCCGTCTTGGACCATTGTCAAGTCGATTGTGAGTATACAATATTATAATACGGTATATTATATGAGAGGGCGGGTTGCAGAATTATCTTATCTTACGAGGAAGGAGGAAAAACTTTTAAGAGCTTGTAGCGTTCATTAAGCCATCTCCAGAATACGCAGCCGCCACTGGCCAGGAGAAAGAGTAAGGCAGGCGCTGCATTATCAACTAGGGAAGGAACGGCGTGGATGTAAATCATTTTTAACACTTTGTGTCCCGCTCCTAGACGGGGCCCTGTGATTGCTCTCATTATATTCAATCGTGATTTTGCTTTCTCCTTCGCGTGCATGTGACAGGGACAAGACGCTGGCTGTCTTAACGCGAGGCCAGAGTTCAAGAAGTAGATTAGGAAAGTGCTTTAACTTGTGATAATTTATGAGTGAGCACCAAGACCAACATTATGGTTCAAAGTCGTATGAAAACTAAAAGTTACTTCACCCTTTCATGGTCTTGCTTAAAATTGACAGTATATGAAATAAATTAAGAGTTCATTGATTACAGCACAAATCTTCTCTATATTTCTTATGTTTTTAACTTTAGAAAAAAGTTGAAAAATAATTTCTCAAAGTAAATTTTTACAGTTTTATATTTATGGCCTGGCGATGAGAGCTGAGTTTTCTTGAACCCGTCAACACTGTCAAGGGCAATGGTGAAGTCTATACAAGTTAGCTGAAGCAACTCAATATATATAACCAAGAACAATGAGGTGAAGTAAGGTGTCGTAGGAGGTTATCTCGAGGTTATCTCGAGATGATTTCGAGGCTTTAGTGTCCCCGCGGCCCGGTCCTCGACCAGGCCTCCACCCCCAGGAAGCAGCCCGTGACAGCTGACTAACACCCAGGTACCTATTTTACTGCTAGGTAACAGGGGCATAGGGTGAAAGAAACTCTGCCCATTGTTTCTCGCCGGCGCCTGGGATCGAACCCAGGACCACAGGATCACAAGTCCAGCGTGCTGTCCGCTCGGCCGACCGGCTCCCTTAGTGTAGACCGCAGTGTGAAAGCCTCCAGGCCTCTCCCAGACTGTTACATCTAGGAAAGACGTTTACCTTCACTCGCCATCTCATAAGTGAAACTTGGCACAGAACTTCGCTCGAGTGCATCCTTGAGCTGTTAGAAACACTCAATGTCAGGCACCTGCAAGACTGTCATCAACATACAGTATACATCAGGTCTTAGATCTATGTCAACAAAGACTTTCTGCTCAACACTACCTATGTAAAAATGAACAAACAGAACACTAAGGACGGAACCCATAGCGACACCATGTATATGTTTGTACACGAGTCCATCAGGGCTCAGGAAAGGTGCTTAAAAAAATATCTGCCATATTTACTCAACAAAATATGACACGCAAACTTCCGCCGTCAGGTCACAAAAAATTCTACAAGCACAACTCCTGGTTTGGTGTTGAAGTAACCTACAAAACATTTCCCCCTACAACGAGCGATCCGTGTCAGCCCCGCCAAAGTCCATTTAGAATATCGAATTTAGCTGCAGGAATCCATAGTTGCTCTCACACAAGGGACCAACAGACCCGACACTCAGTGCACACACACACACACACACACACACACACACACACACACACACACACACACACACACACACACACACACACACACACACACACACACTACCTTTGTCGCCGGTGTCTGCAACGGGCAACGTGGGTATTAGCCTTTGTAGTGGAAACGTTGACTTGAATGGAAGAGTCTTTGCAATAATGCAGGTCCCTGTAACCTCAGGAGAGGCCAAGTAAGGGAGCTGGTATATGGTTTATTAATGGCATTGTTTGGTTTGGTTTACCTTCTTCCTGAAGGTCTTCCGGGTATGTGCCTCGAGTCTCGTATTGCAACGTGAAATTGTTTTAGCGAAACATTAAACAAATTTCCAAGTGGACGAACTTGACAAATGTGAGTGAACTTTTTGCTCAAGCACCGGACATTACCGTCAGTTATTGGTCTATCAACAAGCATATACATCCCCGGTATACACATCTCTGCCATACACATGCCAGGTGATACCATCCGTGGTATACACATTATACTCCGGCTTACCCTCCGAGAGCATACCTAACACACACACAGCGTGATAAATGTCGGGATAGCCGATAGGCTCAAGATTACGTCACTAATAAACAAACTTATGAGTGTCGGGACAATATTTCACCTCCGCGGTCATGGTTATCTTGAGGTTATCTTGAGATGATTTCGGGGCTTTAGTGTCCCCGCGGCCCGGTCCTCGACCAGACCTCCACCCCCAGGAAGCAGCCCGTGACAGCTGACTAACACCCAGGTACCTATTTTACTGCTAGATAACAGGGGCATTCAGGGTGAAAGAAACTTTACCCATTTGTTTCTGCCTCGTGCGGGAATCGAACCCGCGCCACAGAATTACGAGTCCTGCGCGCTATCCACCAGGCTACGAGGCCCCCTTTGGGGCCTCGGGAGGAAGTTTGGCGAGAAAACTTCTCCGCCAAAATGGATAAATATCTCATGGAATCGTACAGAGTCTGTCCGTGGCGCTTGTGACGGCAGCTTGCGTGACAGGAAGAGTGGATCTCCCGCGTGCTCGCCCGTCTTCTGCTTCAAACGTCACCATTTCTGTCTGACTTTTGTTCCTCTCTCGTTCTGACGTCTCCATAGTTCACTGTCCTCTCCTGACGTCGCTGTCTCTGGCGACGTCAAACAATTAGAAACGTTCTTCACCTTTTGGTATTCGATCGATTCCTGAGCTCCAAGACCACACACGTCTTGTTGCTCTTCTCACACTATGCCTGTCTATAGTGGCTTTGTCACACGTTGGTCCCAAAATGTTCACTCTGCGTTAAATAAACGTGTCTAGGCGATGTACCTCTTAACGGGGTTCCTATATATGACGTCTTAACCCCCCCCCCCACTGTTTACACTCTCCCCTCCAATGCCAACCACTTGGGCTGGACGGTAGAGCAACGGTCTCGCTGCATGCAGGTCGGTGTTCAATCCCCGACCGTCTGCAAGTGGTTGGGCACCATTCCTTCCCCCCGTCCCATCCCAAATCCTGACCCTTCCCAGTGCTATATAGTCGTAATGGCTTGGTGGTTTTTCCTGATAGTTCCCTTCACCTCTCCAACACATATGCTTACCCTCCCCCCCCCTACTACCGTCACTGTCCACACTGTCTCCTCCACTATATGAGGAACGGAACAGAGGTAATTGTGTGTGTGTGCCAGTTACAGCCCCGCTCCTGTGCCAGGTAATCCACTACGGGCTCACCATAGCCCGTGCTACTTGGAACTTTTTGTTCCCAGTAGCTGAATCTGTAACACGACAACAGCAACAGATAGTTGTGTTCAGTAAGGTGGTTCGGTGACACACCTTGGCGACTGTAGACGAGAGAACTTCATATACACAACATATACATATATTATATATATGTCTCATTGAATATGACCGCATATTCTGTATTTACTATCTTCTGGTTTAGGGCTTCTATCCCTCTAACTATTATTCTTGCATCAGGGTTAGGAGTTCTCCAAAACTCCTCTTATTATATAAATAATTTATTATATATCTAAATATTTCTATAATAATATTTATTTTTTCCAGTTGCACAAGGGTCTGCAGAAGACCCCCTGACTCTTTGACATATCTGACTCGTCCTCCTTAATAAAGCGAAGGAGTGTTCCAGCTGCGAGAGCTCCTTTTGATCAGCTCCTTGATAAAAAGCTGTGAATAATACTAATTGGACCAGTCTGTATAGCCCAAGGACTTAATTAAAGCGGATCACGGTGTTTATATTGATCCAAGCGCAGCACACTACCCAAATGGGAATTCTAAGAACAAAATAAATTTTTTTTTTTATTTACTTGAGATGTTTACAAATTGGATAATAACAGTAGAATTCCGCTTTTTTTTGGAGGAGGTTACTTGTGTTACTTGAGGTTATCTTGAGATAATTTCGGGGCTTTAGTGTCCCCGCGGCCCGGTCCTCGACCAGGCCTCCACCCCCAGGAAGCAGCCCGTGACAGCTGACTAACACCCAGGTACCTATTTTACTGCTAGGTAACAGGGCATAGGGTGAAAGAAACTCTGCCCATTGTTTCTCGCCGGCGCCTGGGATCGAACCCAGGACCACAGGATCACAAGTCCAGCGTGCTGTCCGCTCGGCCGACCGGCTCCCAGTTGAGGTTACTTGAGGTTACTGAAGGTTACTGGAGGTGCGAGGATGCGTAACGGTGCAGCCTGTCCTCCCAAGGTTATAAAACGTAAAAAAAAAGATTAATTTAAAGTGTCCTCTCCTAACGTAACAGATTATAACCAACAGAGGACCCACTACGAATCACGAGCGCTATCCACTCAGCCGTCATGCTCTCAGCGTACGGCAAGAATTACAACAGCTTTACTTTGGAACACTGGTGGAAATGTTAGACTAATGCTGTTCTTTATGAATGAGACGCACTTTACGCGTGACTGATGGCGTACGTATTTCCTTAAGCAGCGCTCACGATGATGCATGGATTTCGTTCACCTGCACTGCTCGAATCGCACCTCTCTAAATGCATCGTCCACGCACTGCAAATACCTGTAATTAACTGCCATTAGAACCTAATCACCTAAGTTACGCGTAATTACTCACTACATTCTAATATGAAGAAGGGGGAACTATCAAGAGAAAGCACCAAGCCATTACGACTATATAGCACTGGGAAGGGGGGTTAGGATAAGGATTTAGGATAGGTTAAAGGATAGGTTAGGTTATAACCTAATATTTGCGGAAAATACAAATTTTGAAAATGTCACGGGGTTTAAAATGGACGAATGTGTTAGGCCGCCGCCTGAACCAGCCTAGCCTGAGGACAGGTGGGATTTTTTTAAGTAACCAATGTGATTGGTTATGTGCACCCAGACTCCTGTTGGTGCAGGTTATGTGCACCCAGACTCCTGTTGGTGCTGTTATGTGCACCCAGACTCCTGTTGGTGCAGGTTATGTGCACCCAGACTCCTGTTGGTGCAGGTTATGTGCACCCAGACTCCTGTTGGTGCTGTTATGTGCACCAAGACTCCTGTTGGTGCAGGTTATGTGCACCCAGACTCCTGTTGGTGCTGGTTATGTGCACCCAGACTCCTGTTGGTGCTGGTTATGTGCACCCAGACTCCTGTTGGTGCAGGTTATGTGCACCCAGACTCCTGTTGGTGCAGGTTATGTGCACCAAGACTCCTGTTGGTGCTGGTTATGTGCACCCAGACTCCTGTTGGTGCAGGTTATGTGCACCCAGACTCCTGTTGGTGCAGGTTATGTGCACCAAGACTCCTGTTGGTGCAGGTTATGTGCACCAAGACTCCTGTTGGTGCTGTTATGTGCACCCAGACTCCTGTTGGTGCAGGTTATGTGCACCCAGACTCCTGTTGGTGCAGGTTATGTGCACCCAGACTCCTGTTGGTGCTGTTATGTGCACCCAGACTCCTGTTGGTGCAGGTTATGTGCACCCAGACTCCTGTTGGTGCAGGTTATGTGCACCCAGACTCCTGTTGGTGCTGTTATGTGCACCCAGACTCCTGTTGGTGCTGTTATGTGCACCCAGACTCCTGTTGGTGCAGGTTATGTGCACCCAGACTCCTGTTGGTGCAGGTTATGTGCACCAAGACTCCTGTTGGTGCAGGTTATGTGCACCAAGACTCCTGTTGGTGCTGTTATGTGCACCCAGACTCCTGTTGGTGCAGGTTATGTGCACCCAGACTCCTGTTGGTGCAGGTTATGTGCACCCAGACTCCTGTTGGTGCTGTTATGTGCACCCAGACTCCTGTTGGTGCAGGTTATGTGCACCCAGACTCCTGTTGGTGCAGGTTATGTGCACCCAGACTCCTGTTGGTGCTGTTATGTGCACCCAGACTCCTGTTGGTGCTGTTATGTGCACCCAGACTCCTGTTGGTGCAGGTTATGTGCACCCAGACTCCTGTTGGTGCTGGTTATGTGCACCCAGACTCCTGTTGGTGCAGGTTATGTGCACCCAGACTCCTGTTGGTGCAGGTTATGTGCACCAAGACTCCTGTTGGTGCAGGTTATGTGCACCAAGACTCCTGTTGGTGCAGGTTATGTGCACCAAGACTCCTGTTGGTGCTGTTATGTGCACCCAGACTCCTGTTGGTGCTGTTATGTGCACCCAGACTCCTGTTGGTGCTGTTATGTGCACCCAGACTCTTGTTGGTGCTGTTATGTGCACCCAGACTCCTGTTGGTGCTGTTATGTGCACCCAGACTCCTGTTGGTGCTGTTATGTGCACCCAGACTCCTGTTGGTGCTGTTATGTGCACCCAGACTCCTGTTGGTGCTGTTATGTGCACCCAGACTCCTGTTGGTGCTGTTATGTGCACCCAGACTCCTGTTGGTGCTGTTATGTGCACCAAGACTCCTGTTGGTGGTGGTTATGTGCACCAAGACTCCTGTTGGTGGTGGTTATGTGCACCAAGATTCCAGCACCAAGCGGTCCGTGAGTATAGTGACGCCTGGTATCACACTATATTCATCACACACAAGGAAGGTGAGGAAGAAGACTGCTGTTGTAGAATAGAAAACAAATAGTCATTTTAATAAAAGCAAGTCTTAACTAAACTGACACAACATAAAACTGACATTTTCCAAGAAAGAAAAAGACATTTGCATGAAAATGTGTGAAGTACAACGCCTCGAGCAGGGGAATAAAACACTGAATACGTTTTTTTTTTTCTAAAGTTTAAGTTGACTCAAACTTGTTCGGTGATGAAAGTTGGAAGGTGATGCTGTTGATTGTTCCTTGTTGTATATATATATATATATATATATATATATATATATATATATATATATATATATATATATATATATATATATATGCGAACAAGCCTGAATGGTCCCCAGGACTATATGCGAATGAAAACTCACACCCCAGAAGTGACTCGAACCCATACTCCCAGGAGCAACGCAACTGGTATGTACAAGACGCCTTAAACCACTTGACCATCACGACCGGACATAATGAGGTGATAGCCGAAGCTATTTGAACCACCTCACCGCCGGCACTCGGATGGTTATCTTGGGCATAGCATTTTACCAAATCACCTCATTCTTTGGGGCACACGTGAGGAACACAAATGCGAACAAGCCTGAATGGTCCCCAGGACTATATGCGAATGAAAACTCACACCCCAGAAGTGACTCGAACCCATACTCCCAGGAGCAACGCAACTGGTATGTACAAGACGCCTTAAACCACTTGACCATCACGACCGGACATAATGAGGTGATAGCCGAAGCTATTTGAACCACCTCACCGCCGGCACTCGGATGGTTATCTTGGGCATAGCATTTTACCAAATCACCTCATTCTTTGGGGCACCCGTGAGGAACACAAATGCGAACAAGCCTGAATGGTCCCCAGGACTATATGCGAATGAAAACTCACACCCCAGAAGTGACTCGAACCCATACTCCCAGGAGCAACGCAACTGGTATGTACAAGACGCCTTAAACCACTTGACCATCACGACCGGACATAATGAGGTGATAGCCGAAGCTATTTGAACCACCTCACCGCCGGCACTCGGATGGTTATCTTGGGCATAGCATTTTACCAAATCACCTCATTCTTTGGGGCACACGTGAGGAACACAAATGTGAACAAGCCTGAATGGTTCCCAGGACTATATGCGAATGAAAACTCACACCCCAGAAGTGACTCGAACCCATACTCCCAGGAGCAACGCAACTGGTATGTACAAGACGCCTTAAACCACTTGACCATCACGACCGGACATAATGAGGTGATAGCCGAAGCTATTTGAACCACCTCACCGCCGGCACTCGGATGGTTATCTTGGGCATAGCATTTTACCAAATCACCTCATTCTTTGGGGCACACGTGAGGAACACAAATGCGAACAAGCCTGAATGGTCCCCAGGACTATATGCGAATGAAAACTCACACCCCAGAAGTGACTCGAACCCATACTCCCAGGAGCAACGCAACTGGTATGTACAAGACGCCTTAAACCACTTGACCATCACGACCGGACATAATGAGGTGATAGCCGAAGCTATCACCTCATTATGTGCCCCAAAGAATGAGGTGATTTGGTAAAATGCTATGCCCAAGATAACCATCCGAGTGCCGGCGGTGAGGTGGTTCAAATAGCTTCGGCTATCACCTCATTATGTCCGGTCGTGATGGTCAAGTGGTTTAAGGCGTCTTGTACATACCAGTTGCGTTGCTCCTGGGAGTATGGGTTCGAGTCACTTCTGGGGTGTGAGTTTTCATTCGCATATAGTCCTGGGGACCATTCAGGCTTGTTCGCATTTGTGTTCCTCACGTGTGCCCCAAAGAATGAGGTGATTTGGTAAAATGCTATGCCCAAGATAACCATCCGAGTGCCGGCGGTGAGGTGGTTCAAATAGCTTCGGCTATCACCTCATTATGTCCGGTCGTGATGGTCAAGTGGTTTAAGGCGTCTTGTACATACCAGTTGCGTTGCTCCTGGGAGTATGGGTTCGAGTCACTTCTGGGGTGTGAGTTTTCATTCGCATATAGTCCTGGGGACCATTCAGGCTTGTTCGCATTTGTGTTCCTCACGTGTGCCCCAAAGAATGAGGTGATTTGGTAAAATGCTATGCCAAGATAACCATCCGAGTGCCGGCGGTGAGGTGGTTCAAATAGCTTCGGCTATCACCTCATTATGTCCGGTCGTGATGGTCAAGTGGTTTAAGGCGTCTTGTACATACCAGTTGCGTTGCTCCTGGGAGTATGGGTTCGAGTCACTTCTGGGGTGTGAGTTTTCATTCGCATATAGTCCTGGGGACCATTCAGGCTTGTTCGCATTTGTGTTCCTCACGTGTGCCCCAAAGAATGAGGTGATTTGGTAAAATGCTATGCCCAAGATAACCATCCGAGTGCCGGCGGTGAGGTGGTTCAAATAGCTTCGGCTATCACCTCATTATGTCCGGTCGTGATGGTCAAGTGGTTTAAGGCGTCTTGTACATACCAGTTGCGTTGCTCCTGGGAGTATGGGTTCGAGTCACTTCTGGGGTGTGAGTTTTCATTCGCATATAGTCCTGGGGACCATTCAGGCTTGTTCGCATTTGTGTTCCTCACGTGTGCCCCAAAGAATGAGGTGATTTGGTAAAATGCTATGCCCAAGATAACCATCCGAGTGCCGGCGGTGAGGTGGTTCAAATAGCTTCGGCTATCACCTCATTATGTCCGGTCGTGATGGTCAAGTGGTTTAAGGCGTCTTGTACATACCAGTTGCGTTGCTCCTGGGAGTATGGGTTCGAGTCACTTCTGGGGTGTGAGTTTTCATTCGCATATAGTCCTGGGGACCATTCAGGCTTGTTCGCATTTGTGTTCCTCACGTGTGCCCCAAAGAATGAGGTGATTTGGTAAAATGCTATGCCCAAGATAACCATCCGAGTGCCGGCGGTGAGGTGGTTCAAATAGCTTCGGCTATCACCTCATTATGTCCGGTCGTGATGGTCAAGTGGTTTAAGGCGTCTTGTACATACCAGTTGCGTTGCTCCTGGGAGTATGGGTTCGAGTCACTTCTGGGGTGTGAGTTTTCATTTCATATATATATATATATATATTATATATATATATATATATATTATAATATATATATATATATATATATATATATATATATAATATTGTTTTAAACTGGAAGACTTCCTTTCCTGTTAGTTAATTTAACCCTTGCAAGAGTGTGGCTAAATTCACTGTATTTATGAGTTTGTGTATCGCTTCACAGAGTAATGTTTATCAAGATAATTGGTCTGGTAATTGACAATGCAAGTGTTAATATTTGGGTTAGTTGTCTTCTGGGTTTGAAATACGATTACTTGGGCTCGTCTGGGCCACGCAGGAGGGTAGAAGATGAGACTTGAGACTCCTGTTTACACAGGCTCATTGTCCCAACCCATGATTCATCGTAAGCCTTATTGCGTGAGGCTTGGTACACTGAGGAAATATATTACATTTTGATTTGTAAAAATTTTTATGTCTGCAAAAGTGAGGAACTTGATTGTATGTGAGAGCCTATATCTATTTTTTATAAATTTGCGCTTCATATTTCCAATAGATACTCTTTCCATTCTTCTGTGACCTAAGGCAAAATTTCATTTAAGTCGACTATACTCTATATGATGCTGTCAGACGAACAAGTGCAGCATCAAGGTCCGCAGTGTCCTGGGGCCAGATTCACGAAGCAGTTACGCAAGTACTTACGAACGTGTACATCTTTCCTCAATCTTTGACGGCTTTAGTTACGTTAATTAAACAGTTTACAAGCATGAAAACTTCCCAATCTACTGTTGATATTGTTATAAACAGCCTCCTGGTGCTTCGGAGCTCATTAACTGTTTAATAATTGTAAACAAAGCCGCCAAAGATTGAAAAAAGATATACAGGTTCGTAAGTGCTTGCGTAACTGCTTCGTGAATCTGGGCCTGACCTCCTGTTACAAGAAGATGAGAACAACACCACCAAGACAACAATATTGTATATACTCTGGGAAACAAGTCAAAGCAGGAGACACTTTTGGTTGCCATAAGAAATAAGTAAAGCACTTATGGTGTGTGAGACTCGTGTTTGACAACACATCAATAAAACACACACACTTAGTACCACCCACACACACTTAGTACCACACACACACTTAGTACCACACACACACATTAGTACCACTCACACACACTTAGTACCACACACACACACTTAGTACCACACACACACACACTTAGTACCACCCACACACACACTTAGTACCACACACCACACACTTAGTACCACACCACACACTTAGTACCACACACACACACACTTAGTACCACACACACACTTAGTACCACACACACACACTTAGTACCACACACACACACTTAGTACCACACACACACACTTAGTACCACACACACAGTACCACACACACAGTACCACCCACACACTTAGTACCACATACACACACTTAGTACCCACACCACACTTAGTACCACACACACACACACACACTTAGTACCACACACACACACACTTAGTACCACACCCACACTTAGTACCACACCCACACTTAGTACCACACACACACTTAGTACCACACTAAGTACCACTACTTGTCTCGGCTCTCACGACTGCGCCCGACTCTTCGTGTCGAGGTGAAGATTTACCCTCCTTTACCCCTCCTCCTAAGTATGCGTTAGGGCATCTTCAACCTAAGTGACCACTGTACCACTCACCTCAGCCCTCACGCGCAGGCAGAATAGCGTGGAGAGCGCAGAACGTTGCAAATAATTCCCGTTGCTCCTCCAGACTCGAGGCCACTTGCAGTTAACTTCCAGAAATGACCAGAAAAAAGGTCAACGGCGTCTCACTCGCGCCTGTCACAGAGCAGTATATTCGCTGGTGTTAACCTGTGTTGGTTCTCTTTACAAAACTTGAAATAAGTGAAAGTTGATAGGATGAGCATCCTCACTCCGTGACGTCATATTAGCTCTCTCCCTCCGTGACGTCATATCAGTATTCTCATTCTGTGACGTCATATTAGCACTCTGACTCCGTGACGTCATACCAGCAAATGCTATATCGCAGCCCAATCACGAGCGGGCTCGTTGACGTATGACGTCATAGGTATCACAGTAGCTCACATAGAGGTCATCCAGTATGCCCAGTGAGGCACCCACAGGAGGTCATCCAGTATGACCAGTGAGGCATCCACTGGAGGTCATCCAGTATGATCAGTGAGGCACCCACAGGAGGTCATCCAGTATGCCCAGTGAGGCACCCACAGGAGGTCATCCAGTATGACCAGTGAGGCACCCACAGGAGGTCATCCAGTATGATCAGTGAGGCACCCACAGGAGGTCATCCAGTATGACCAGTGAGGCATCCACTGGAGGTCATCCAGTATGATCAGTGAGGCACCCACAGGAGGTCATCCAGTATGCCCAGTGAGGCACCCACAGGAGGTCATCCAGTATGACCAGTGAGGCATCCACTGGAGGTCATCCAGTATGATCAGTGAGGTACCCACAGGAGGTCATCCAGTATGACCAGTGAGGCACCCACAGGAGGTCATCCAGTATGACCAGTGAGGCACCCACAGGAGGTCATCCAGTATGACCAGTGAGGCACCCACAGGAGGTCATCCAGTATGACCAGTGAGGCACCCACAGGAGGTCATCCAGTATGACCACCCTAACAGCCGTAAAACACACTGACGAAACAAGCGGTTGGGAACCAATACACACACAATCAATACCTTGCACAACACAGTTAATCAGCTGGATAATCACACAAAGGATAATAATTATTAATCAAACAACAAATTACCCGAGGCATCCAGCGTCATAATCAGTAATCAGCCATCCTGAAGCCTCAACGATAGTAATTAGCAGATGGTAATCCTGGGCCAAAGTTTTATCAGAGCTCCTAAAGCTAATGAACATTTTCCGGAGAGGAAATACAAAATACATATCAAATATGTATACACTATTTTAAGAGACACATTCAACGATCGAGAGTATTATACTGTATTAATGGGGACTTATGGATCTAAAATCCTATTCATTATACAGGTAATTTGTTTTAGAATTATTATTTACTGATATAATATGAATAAAGATTCCATTCACCTGGAGCCAGATTCACGAAGCAGTTACGCAAGTACTTACGAACGTGTACATCTCTCCTCAATCTTTGATGCCTTTGGTTACATTTATTAAACAGTTTACAAGCATGAAAACTTGCCAATCAACTGTTGTTATTGTTATAAACAGCCTCCTGGTGCTTCGGAGCTCATTAACTGTTTAATAATTGTAAACAAAGCCGCCAAAGATTGAGAGAAGGTGTACAGGTTCGTAAGTGCTTGCGTAACTGCTTCGTGAAACTGGCCGCTGTATAATCAAGATTTTATAATAATGATTTCCACACTCACTGAGATCAACAAACGTTCCTGTGTTTCGGTATTTTTGGGGTTCACTATTTTGGTTCGTGTTGCAAGGGCATCGTTGCTCTTACTTGTTTCGTATGTATAGTTTTGCACCGCAAACGTTAGTTCTATATATTAACAACTGTGTTTATTGTGTTAATATCTTATAAATATGTATAGGGGCTGCGTGAGTGATGTAGTGATATTATGTTTTACTGACGTCACTGTTTTATTGACGTCACTGTTTTATTGACGTCACT
>WNGS01163519.1:2658613-2669940 GCA_020271785.1 Procambarus virginalis | reverse complement strand
TGCCCCCCTCTCCCCGGAGCGGTTTCGGCCATTCAGGGACGAAAGTCAGTAAATGGATCAGTCACCCATTCAGGTCAAATATGCCAAATAGAGTCAAAATCAGCTGGCCAATCAGAGTGCTTTTCAATCATCCAGTTAGTCAGTCACAGGATACACCCAGCCACTCAGAATGATGCTCATATCCACTGCCATACAGGACAGTGAGGATGCTGCTCATATTCACTGCCACACAGGACAGTGAGGATGCTGCTCATATTCACTGCCACACAGGACAGTGTGGATGCTGCTCATATTCACTGCCACACAGGACAGTGAGGATGCTGCTCATATTCACTGCCACACAGGACAGTGAGGATGCTGCTCATATTCACTGCCACACAGGACAGTGAGGGTGCTGCTCATATTCACTGCCACACAGGACAGTGAGGATGCTGCTCATATTCACTGCCACACAGGACAGTGAGGATGCTGCTCATATTCACTGCCACACAGGACAGTGAGGATGCTGCTCATATTCACTGCCACACAGGACAGTGAGGATGCTGCTCATATTCACTGCCACACAGGACAGTGAGGGTGCTGCTCATATTCACTGCCACACAGGTTATCTTGAGATGCTTTCGGGGCTTGAGATGCTTTCCGCGGCCCGGTCCTCGACCAGGCCTCCTTTTTGTTACACACCCCCAGGAAGCAGCCCGTAGCAGCTGTCTAACTCCCAGGTACCTATTTACTGCTAGGTGAACATTGGCATCTAGGTGAAAGAAACTCTGCCCATGTGTTTCCGCCTCCGCCGGGGATCGATTCGCCGGGAATCAAACCTGGAACCTTAGGACTACGAATCCCGAGCGCTGTCCACTCAGCCGTCATCCCCGTCTCATCAGGACAGTGAGGGATCATACATAAGACAAGAGGTCTAATTACAGATTTAAACATACATATATCTTTCAAGAGGCTGCAGGCAGCTACATCAGACAATGTATGTTTCAAATAAAATAATACAAATTTAAATACAACTTTTTATCGTCCACAGAACATGGAAAAATTCATAAGACAAGGCATTAAAAATACTAATGGGGAAGGTCTATTTAGGATAGATTTTTTTGAATGTCTTCCAATACATCAAATACAATTAGAAACTTACGTTTCGTTATCAAAGTTGACTTTTTTATTTTTTTATTTTGAAGCTTTCAGGCCGGATCTTTGGGCACTGATTAGTTCTAAATCGCTTTATTTTGAATGTTTTTTTTATAATTTCATGAAATATTTTAGAGTTACAGTCTGTATTTTCTTTCTAGCAAGCTTCAATGTTCCATCGGCCAACAAAGCCTTGCTTTCCAGCTCCAGTATGGGTTGGATGTCTCTCATATTTAGTAAGTTATTATCACAGGGAACAATTTCATTTCCTTTAATATTACAAGCAACTTCAGACAGAACCTGCAACCCGTCCTGTTACAAATTACTTCGCTTTTCGCCCGTATGCGCACTCAGGCTAAAACGGAAGCAATTGAAAGTGGAATCGGCTCAGATAAGTGACGAACTTTCCCTTTTTCTGTTTTGGGTCCTCTGGCTTACTCGGTTAGGTTAGGAGAGGACACTGTCAATTAACGGTTTTCATGACGTTTTGAAACCTTAGGAGAACTTATTGCCCTCCTAACCTACCACAGGATCCTTAACTTACTGTTTTGGAAAAAAAAATCCAAACTTTTGTTTTTAATTATTTTCATTTTCAAATTACGGTCTTTCTTGGCCGTAGCGCATACGAGCGAAAAGCGACATAATTTGCAATAAGACGGGTTGCACCTGATGGGTCATTATTAACTACCATGCACTCAAAAATGACTCTTACTCCCATTCACTTTAACTCAGTGGATAGATAAATACCCAATACTTCAACTTGTGTAATGCTTGTCCAACCGTTCAAGCTTTGCATTCTGGGCATGATTAGTGAAGAGTAGGACCTGATTAGTGAAGAGTAGGACCTGATTAGTGAAGAGTAGGACCTGGTTAGTGAAGAGTAGGACCTGATTAGTGAAGAGTAGCACCTGATTAGTGAAGAGTAGCACCTGATTAGTGAAGAGTAGGACCTGATTAGTGAAGAGTAAGACCTGATTAGTGAAGAGTAGGACCTGATTAGTGAAGAGTAGGACCTGATTAGTGAAGAGTAGGACCTGATTAGTGAAGAGTAGGACCTGATTAGTGAAGAGTAGGACCTGATTAGTGAAGAGTAGGACCTGATTAGTGAAGAGTAGCACCTGATTAGTGAAGAGTAGCACCTGATTAGTGAAGAGTAGGACCTGATTAGTGAAGAGTAAGACCTGATTAGTGAAGAGTAGGACCTGATTAGTGAAGAGTAGGACCTGATTAGTGAAGAGTAGGACCTGATTAGTGAAGAGTAGGACCTGATTAGTGAAGAGTAGGACCTGATTAGTGAAGAGTAGGACCTGATTAGTGAAGAGTAAGACCTGATTAGTGAAGAGTAAGACCTGATTAGTGAAGAGTAGGACCTGATTAGTGAAGAGTAGGACCTGATTAGTGAAGAGTAGGACCTGATTAGTGAAGAGTAGGACCTGATTAGTGAAGAGTAGGACCTGATTAGTGAAGAGTAGGACCTGATTAGTGAAGAGTAGGACCTGATTAGTGAAGAGTAGGACCTGATTAGTGAAGAGTAGGACCTGATTAGTGAAGAGTAGGACCTGATTAGTGAAGAGTAAGGACCTGATTAGTGTAGAGTAAGACCTGATTAGTGAAGAGTAAGACCTGATTAGTGAAGAGTAGGACCTGATTAGTGAAGAGTAGGACCTGATTAGTGAAGAGTAGGACCTGATTAGTGAAGAGTAAGACCTGATTAGTGAAGAGTAGGACCTGATTAGTGAAGAGTAGGACCTGATTAGTGAAGAGTAAGACCTGATTAGTGAAGAGTAAGACCTGATTAGTGAAGAGTAGGACCTGATTAGTGTAGAGTAAGACCTGATTAGTGAAGAGTAGCACCTGATTAGTGAAGAGTAGCACCTGATTAGTGAAGAGTAGGACCTGATTAGTGAAGAGTAAGACCTGATTAGTGAAGAGTAGGACCTGATTAGTGAAGAGTAGGACCTGATTAGTGAAGAGTAGGACCTGATTAGTGAAGAGTAGGACCTGATTAGTGAAGAGTAGGACCTGATTAGTGAAGAGTAGGACCTGATTAGTGAAGAGTAAGACCTGATTAGTGAAGAGTAAGACCTGATTAGTGAAGAGTAGGACCTGATTAGTGTAGAGTAAGACCTGATTAGTGAAGAGTAAGACCTGATTAGTGAAGAGTAAGACCTGATTAGTGAAGAGTAGGACCTGATTAGTGAAGAGTAGGACCTGATTATTGAAGAGTAAGACCTGATTAGTGAAGAGTAGGACCTGAAGAGTAGGGCATGATTAGTGAAGAGTAGAGTTATGTATATACTTCACTTGCACAATCTGTTCAACCTGCGTTGAAGTGAGTTTGCTGAGATAATAAAATACATCCCAAAAAAGAATAGAGTACCTTAGGATGGGAGCCGGTGGCTTGAGCGGACAGAACACTGGACGCGTGATCCTGTGGTCCCGGGTTCGATCCCTGGCGCCGGGGAAAACAATGGGCAGAGTTTCTTTCACCCTGATGCCCTGTTACCTAGCAGTAAATCGGTACCTGGGAGTTAGTCAGCTGTCACGGGCTGCTTCCTGGGGATGGACGCCTGGTCGAGGACCGGCCGCGAGGACACTAAGCCCCGAAATGATCTCAAGATAACCCTACTAACTTCTACCTGCGCTCAATTAAACCCATCCTCATGAAATAGTGGTATCTATAGTAACTGTTTGCTCCAAGGTACCAATATGTAGTGATGGACCTCCAAAAAGATGTTTTGTAACACACAGAAATCAAAAGAGCGTGATGCATCGAATGAACAAATCCACAAGGGCCGTGACGAGGATTCGAACCTGCGTCCGGGAGCATCCCAGACACTGCCTTAACAGACTGCGCTACGATTAAGGCAGCGTCTGGGATGCTCTCGTGGACATAGGTTCGAACCCTCGTCACGGCCCTTGTGGATTTGTTTATGATGTTTTGTACTTTTAACTTTATGGAGTCAGGGGAAAAATAAAGCCTAAAAACCAAACCTAAACATTCGTAGGCTTAGAATAGCACATGTTGTAAGTTTGGCCTCAGATAGCGGCCCCCTCAGATGGGCCTAGGGGGCTGCTAGGAGAAATTTAGGTCAAGTTTCATATTTTTGTTGCAGTTACAAAAAAGGTTCCACATGCAGGCGATGAGTCACAATAACGTGGCTAAAGTATGTTGACCACACCACACACTAGAAGGTGAAGGGACGACGACGTTCCGGTCCGTCCTGGACCATTCTCAAGTCGATTGTGAAAAAAAAACTTTTGTGAAAAAAAATGTTCCAATTTGGCCAAATTCATTAATATGAAATGTACACAATTTGTCCTTCATTTTGGTGGTCCTTCACTATTGGCAATTTCAACCAAATAGTTACGGCAAGAACTATCATTTTAGGTGGATGGGTTGACTTAATTGCCAAGAACCAGCACTGTTGACACAACATGCAGTTGGTAAACACAATAACGACAGTACCACTTTCCCACCCGGCAATTAGCCCCAGTCACATCACGCGGATATCTTAAAACAAAGAGAATGAATTAATTTTGAACATTTTAACCGAAAATAATCCCTTTTCATTAATCATTCGAGCAAAATTTTAGTCTGTAAGTTTTTCAGGTTAATAACGAAGTGGATTTTCGAAGTTTAATGAGGGATTAAAAGTAACTAGATATGTATTGGTAAAACTGATGTTTGAGTCTTGGTTGTTTCAGCTCTCCGCACTGTGTGCTGGTGCCGTAAAGGTGAAGGAAGCCTCGGCTTTATAAATGACTTCTTTTAGTGTAATACAAATATATCTGGCCGAAGCGCCGTGCGTTCTAGCGGCTTTACAAGAATGTAAAACTTTCAAGTCTCTCCACTCTCATAAACCCAATGTACTTTCTTGTATATAAATAAATAAATAAATAAATAAATAAATAAATAAATAAATAAATAAATAAATAAATAAATAAATAAATATCCCTGGGTTACTATGCGCTAGGAACAAATATCGACGAAATTCAAAATGGAAATTTATTTTCCAATTAAATTTTGAATTTTTTTTTCCAAAACAGCAGGTTAAGGGTCCTATGGTAGGTTAGGAAGGCAGGAAGTTCTCCTAATGTTTCAAAACGTTATGAAAACCGTTAATTGAACGTTTCTTCTCTTAACCTAACAGCCTAAGGCAGAGGACCCAAAACAGAAACCGGGACAGTACGTCACTTTCGTGAGCTACTTTCACTTTGAATTACGTCGATTTTTAGCCTGAGTGCATACGAGCTTACGTGTGTGTGTGCGAACGAGCGTACGAGCTAAATGCGACGCAATTTATAAGAGGACAGAATTACTAAAGAGCGTGAATACTCAGAATATCCACCGGGACTCTATCCAACCACTTGGGCTGGACGGTAGAGCGACGGTCTCACTTCATGCAGGTCAGCGTTCAAACCCCCGACCGTCCAAGTGGTTAAGCACCATTCCTTCCCCTCGTCCCATCCCAAATCCTTATCCCTGATCACTTCCCAGTGCTACATAGTCGTAATGGCTTGGTGTTTTCCTCTGATAATTTCTTCCTTCCTTCTGAGGTGACTGGAACCAGCGACCAGGGTATTCCCATGCGTGCACCTCACCTTACCCGCTGTACCACGACATGGTATAAGTTATACAACCTCGGATTTCTCTGGGGTCGATGGGCACCGCTCCTGTGCCAGGTAAGTCCACTACGGGCTCACCATAGCCCGTGCTACTTGGAACTTGTTCCGAGTAGCTGAATCTATAACAACTAACATTTCTCTGAAGCCACAAGAAGCCTTGAGTGTTTCTATAAAACGTTCTTACTCCAACAGTTCTTTTGCAACAAACTATCTTTGATGTCTGCATAATAAACGTCTTAAGATGGTAGATTTTCAGAAAGATAAATATTTTTAGACCAAAAATCTCACATATGCAATATTTTACTACAAATGTTTGGTTAGTTTTAACAAGAAATTAATTTCCATTTGCCATAATAATGGCAAACTAATAGAAAAGCAATGTGGCAAAGTAATAAGACAACAATATGGCAAAGTAAAAAAGGAAACCAATATAGAACGTAGTAGAAAATAAATATGAAAAGAGAAAAATAATATGGCAAAGTTATAAAAATTCAAAATTAAAAAAAATCAAATTAAAAAAAATATGGCAAAATTATAAAAAATTCAAAGTTATAAAAAAAGATATAAAAAATAAAAATTCGGGAAACCAATATGGCAACCCCATACATCGCCACCTCAAAGGAACTTTATCAATGTGATCTCAGGAAATGAACTTTTACCAAGAGTTTCAAAATATGACTCGCAGCTCATACTGTGCGAATGATATATTTTTCTCCTTTAATATAGTTCACCTATCTCAGTTACGAAACCGCTCGTTCACTTTTTGAGATAGACCGCGGTCTGATATGTCTATCAACTTCTCAAGCAGGAGAGATGCGGTCTATCGAGCTAGAGTCTTTGACAATAACGTTAAAATTAGCTTCGCGAAACTACTTGCAGGCTATTTTTTTTTTTGGGGGGGGGGAGGGGAGGGGGGAGTTATTAACAACCACTTTTTTAAAATAGTTAATTATGGGCTCATAAGGCAAGTAAACAAAAATCTGACTAGCACGTCTAGGATAACAATTTACTAGATATTTTAAGATATTTTCATCAATCTAAAATTACAGATAGTCTGGCAAAAAATTACTGTTTGTAAATTTATTTTATGGTATGGTAATATCACAAAACGCATTTATTTTTTCATGAATGTAAACAGATGTTGTTTTCTACACAACAAATATTTGATGTTGAAAGTAAATAGTTAAGGAAATTGATATCTTTTTCAACTTCTTTCCTCTTCCTTCCCCGTAGCTCACCCGAGACTGTAGGTCACGTTGGAGGAAGAGCAAGCGATCCCTTCGACGTAAACCTTCAAGATTTAGTTTGAATAGAAAATAATAATCATCTTCTAATACTAACATCAACACCACGAAGCAAACATGCAGAGGACAGCATTTCCAAAGGTAGACTACCTCAAATATAGGCGATTCACAAGTATGACTAAAATAGCATTATTCTTTATGGAACAGCTGGTAGGGGGCTGTTCACCTCATACTGACGTGCCCCTGAAACCAGCTAATCACCCTGGCTGTATGCAACAGCTTGAACTTACATTTCCTGAGTAATAACGTAGTAATAACTTGATCATTCGGACATCCAGATTAGTCGTATATTTAGATCAATCGGACTAATAGAAAAATCGGACAGCTAGATCAGTCGGAATACTCGATCAATCGGACAACTTGATAAATCCAACTACTATATAAATACACTCGTATCCACAGCTTTTCTAACAACATTCACAACAATGGAACAAAATTCAGAGCGAGTTGAGTTGTGCTCCCCTCCTACCCATCAGTTGCAAACTAAATGCAACTCGTATTAACAAACGACAAGCTCCGCTGCACACACACACACACACACACACACACACACACACACACACACACACCACACACACACACACACACACACACACACACACACACACACACTAACGAACCCCAGCCAGGCGTTGATCAACGCCCTCCCCTAAAAATTGCCCGTTCCGTTATCAGAAGGTTTTGCAGTAATGCTGCGGCAATCTTTACCACTTCTAACGTGGCTTCGGGAAGGGCGCCTCCCTCTCGCTGGAAGCGCCCCTGATATCTTTTGTAGAACTATAAGGGTGATTTACCCATTAGGAAGGTAATCATTAAGAGCCATGCGGTTACTGTCAATTCAGAACGCGTAGGCTTTGTCGGGCCAGAAGCCCTGTCTCTGGGGTGGCCACGCCCAGCACCTCGCCTCTGGCTGGAACATATATATATAGCCATGTAAGGAAAGGCATTCCACGGGAAACATCTCCCGTCACGCAGGGTGCAGTTGCACCTCCACAGATCTCCAGTATCATCTATTGATACTGGTAATGGCTCAAAAGGGCCACCACTTACGGGCTATTCATGCCCGTGCCACCTTTTGGGTGGCTTAATCTTCATCATCAATCGAAAGGCATTCACCATTTGGTCCGGGAGACATCTCCCGTCACGCAGGGTGCCGTCGCACCTCCACAGATCTCCAGTATCATCTCTCGATACTGTTAATGGCTCATAAGGGCCACCACTTACGGGCTATTCATGCCCGTGTCACCTCTTGGGTGGCTTAATCTTTATCAATCAATCGAAAGGCATACGGGCTCACCATAGCCCGTGCCACATGGACATTTTGTTCTGAGTAGCTAAAGCTGAAACTGAAACAACAAGGCATAGCCTGACAGGTAATTAAGGAAATGATACACACCAACTGAAATGAAGCAATTACCGCTGGACTTGCCTGCCTACCCAATACACCCCCTCTCTACCCCGCCCTCACTCCCCAGCCGCGGCAGGCTTGGGGAATGACCCCATCACTGAACCTTAATACAGAGGAAAACACAATGAAACTTTGGCCAATTGATGGTGGCGGTTCGGGAATTGGAGGTAGCTTTGGATGCGGTATTTTGTAGGTGTAATGTTGATGCCTAAGGTGGTGTGTGTGGATGGTTCAGGCAGTAATTTAATGGCTCTGAGGTGGAACTGGAGCGTAAGGAGGATTTTAGTGAGTAAGCGACGCGGTCTCGAAATTTATGATCTCTATTAAATTTGATTTATGGCTGACAAACATGGCAAGTCAACTCGCGAAGTTTACAAGGTGTTGCCCATGGCAGCTGGCAAGAGGGGACAGGTTGGTTCTCCAACAAAGACCTGTGGTAGAAGGCTACAAGCTTGTTTAACTCCACTTTTAGTCAATCGCCCTCAAGGGGCAGGTGGGGGGGGGGGATCACGACTTTTCAGGAAAGCGCTCAAGAGGGCACAGAACCCTGTGCCTTAGAACGTGTGCCAGTGTCTGAGTGTTGTGTATGTTCAAGGTGGTGGTATGGGTGTTGAATAGTTGTAGATGGTGGTAGCAAGAGTCTAGGTGGTGGCATGGGTGGTAGTGTGGTTGGTGGGGGAAGGCGAGCAATGTGACAGGGGAGGGGGGGATAGCTCAGGTGACAGGGGAGGGGGTGGCTCAAGTGACAGGGGAGGGGGGGTGGCTCAGGTGACAGGGGAGGGGGTGGCACAGGTGACAGGGGAGGGGCGGGGGCTCAGGTGACAGGGGAGGGGGGGTGGCTCAGGTGACAGGGGGGCCCCCAGGTGACAGGGGAGGGGGAAGCTCAGGTGACAGGGGGCCAGAGGAGGGTGTGAGAGACCTTAGGAAACGCTCTCACCACACTCCCAGGATTTCCTATACGCGCTGTGGCCTTCAAAGTTCCTCAATCGACGGTTGAGGTTCTAAAGTGCCGAGCGATAGACAGGTGAGGTGCCAGTGTCACACGATAGACAGGTGAGGTGCCAGTGTCACACGATAGACAGGTGAGATGCAAGAGTGCCAATCGATAGACAAAATAGGTGCCAGAGTGCCGAGCGATACATACACACACGTGACCCAGTACATATTCACCCACAACACGTAATTGATTCAGAACCGGGCATGCGGACCGCTCCAAGCAACAGCTTTGTAGATCAAGTTACCACAAGCCAGGCCTGGCCCCGGGCCGGGCTTGGGGAGCAGGAGAACTCGCGAACCCCGCCAGGTATCTCCAGGAGTCCTTCCCCGAGAGTCAGGCAACACAGCTCTCACATTACACAGCTGGGAGACGGAACGGAGGAACACAATACAGTAGAGGAAGAAACACTACATTAGAGGGAGGAATACAATACAGTAGAGGGAGGAATACAATACAGTAGAGGGAGAAACAGAATACAGTAGAGGAAGAAACACTACATTAGAAGAAGGAACACAATACAGTAGAGGAAGGAAGACAATACAGTAGAGGAAGGAAGATAATACAGTAGCAGGAAGCAAGACAATACAGTAGAGGAAGTAACACAATACAGTAGAGGAAGCAACACAATACAGTAGCAGGAAGACAATACAGTAGAGGAAGGAAGACAATACAGTAGCAGGAACTAATAGAGGACGCTGTAGTAACCATCCAGGCGGCACTAAGCAACAAGGAGAGTGGAGAGGAGGGGGCCGTCGAGGTGCCAGCCCCACCACACACTGTAATATACCATTACCAGTTTCTGTGCCCTCAAACCTCCAATATTCTGACCAAACAGGTAAAATTGGAGGGGGTTAATGAGGAAATATATTCTAACAGTCTGATGGCTAAAATCACACTTACAAATATATATATGTATATATATATATATATATATATATATATATATATATATATATATATATATATATATATCTATATATATATATATATATATATATATATAGTGGGAAATTTATGTGTACCACTAAATTTCTTAAAAAAAAATTAAAACAAAAGATATACAGATTATTTAAATTCCCAATAGCAGACCAGTCAGATTGTTATGGATGGCCCTCGGTAGTCCAGTTGTTAGTTCCCCCTCCCCTAGAGGGCTCTGCTTCAGGCTATATTACAGGCCAAATATCAAAGGCTTCCCGAGCTTCTTTCCGTGTTCACAGAAATTGCATGCATAGTTGACATGAGTTGCATAAGTAAAGCCACTTACGCAAGGTGTTGCGTGAAGCATTGACCAGCACTGGGGAGGCACGTCATGGCGCCGGGGGTGAGGTTAAAGTTACCTCTCTCTCTCTCTCTCACGGTCAATGTTCATCACTCGTGGTCTTCCTTGGTTCAACTGCACTACATTATGTAACACTGACGCATCGATCGGACATTCTCTCACTCTGATATAACTTGTTTACATTCCAAGCTGAATTACATTCCAATTTGGCCTCCTCACCTCGCACATGTGTTAGTCACGTGCCCCAACAGCGAGGTGATCGATGATGAATATCTGTACCCTAAAGTTGACCATAGAATGTTGTCGGGGGGTTGGGTTAAACGTCTCACGACTTCCAAACTCTTTGTACAGTCAGTATGGTCTATTTGGTATGAGTACTGGCGACGCCAAGGTGCATGGAGCTCTGGCTGTCTGGGTTCGAATCCTTAAGAGGTATATATATATACATAAAGTAATATTATCTTATACATGTACTCTTATGCATGTACTTATATCATCTTATAATGTACTCTGGAGTCAACACAACGCTCAGGACCTGTTTGATAGTTTATAATTCACGGAGAAGAAAAGATGAAT
>WNGS01163519.1:2633030-2650553 GCA_020271785.1 Procambarus virginalis | reverse complement strand
ATATATATATATATATATATATATAGTATATATATTATATATATAATATATATATATATATATATTATATATATATCATATATATATGTATATATATATATATATATATATATATATATATATATATATATTATATATATATTATATATATATATATAGTATATATATATTATATATATATATATAATATATATATATATTATATATATATAGCCCCATCTGTATTTTGGGAGTAATTATATATCATTTGGTTTTGATGAATCTGCTTAGACAGTAGATCCTGCCTGTTCCTTTATCCCTATTCACCAACGTATCTGCAAGCTCTCAACATTAGGATCAACATCAATGACAACAACAATACGTGCCCAAAACGCCTCAGTGTCTAGAACAGACACCCCCCCCCCTCCCCCCTCTAGTACCCGAGAGAGCCTGAACACCTGCCGTCTGGAGCAGGGCCCAGACGCCACCTCACCGCTCGACCAGACGCTACACTGCTGTTTAACCAGCCGGCAGATGGTTACCACAAGATTCGCGTCCATTTCTGGACGGCCTGACCCCAGTAATAAGGGCTCCTGGCGTCCAGTCCATCGTCATCAAAACCGTCACCACTACGGGCTCACCGATAGCCCGTGCTACTTGGAACTTTTTGTTCCAGGAGCTGAATCCAGTCATCAGAATACACTTCGTGCTCTCAGCTAGCAACATCTCACTCTCGCTCCCCCCTCCTCCCCCCCCGGGTGTCGGTAGGACTCGTGCAGTTATTTTTTATAGATGTATTAACAGCACCTGTTGCAGTTACGTAATTGTCACATGTGTATATTTCTATTGTAAATTGTGTTTAAGCCAAGTGGATTAGGGGTTTTGTTTTGTATGTATTAAAAGTCATTTTTGTCATATTAAATGTTTAAACATTTTATTCCCTTTGTTTTACCCGCAGCTCTCACACAGTAAAGGACCTAAGCAGTTTTTATTTACTATGTTTGACTTTTTTTTATTAATGTGCAATTGCACAACACCAGCCAGAATAGCCACTGCTATTAGTGGCTGGTGGCGTGCCTATTATATATATATATATATATATATATATATATATATATATATATATATATATATTATATATATATATATATATACTATATATTAATTTGAAGAGGAAGACGGGGTGTTTCATTCCCTTCCACCCATAGAGGCAGGACTTCTGACCCTGAGAGCTCGCAAAGACCTTGATACATGCTAACATGTACGACTATTATATAAGTCATTTGAACAACAAACAGGTGGAAGAGATAGATCTGCACTTAATGTATATTTAATTCACTAGTAAGTACATAGTTAATTATAGAGATAGATAATATATATGGTTGGACTCAATAGACTTTTAACTATTCACGAAAGTCTTACCGTTAACAGTAGCGTCCAAAAGACTGGTTAAAAAGCCATCATAAAAATTAACGAGCGGGTAAAGTGAGGTAATTGTTAGGAGAAAGCGGTATGCCGTTACGGCTATATGCCACTTGGAAGGAGTAGGAGGAGAAGGATTGGGATGGGACGGGGGGAAAGGAATGGTGCCCAAACCACTTGGACTGTCGGGTATTGAACGCCGACCTGCATGAAGCGAGGACCGGGTAACCAATTCAACGTTTCACGTTCATAGAAGTTGTATTTGCTATTCAACTGATTATTTTGAAATAATCATACTGAATTTATTGGCATATATATATTATATATATATATATATATATAATATGATATATATATATATTATATATATATATCTATAATATATTAATATAAATATATATATCTATATATATATATAATATTTATATATATATATATAGATATATAATTATATTATATATTATATATATATATATATATATATATTATATATATATATATATATATATATATATATATATATATATATATATATGACCTTGCCCCAGGATGCAACGCGCAACAGTCGGCAACCCATTTATTTGCGTAGGTGAACAGAAGAATCAGGTGAAAGGAAAAGTACTCGACCGATTCCGTCCTGTCTGGAGGAATGAACCCGGCTCTCTGGGTTAGGAATAACCGTAAACTACTGTGATATACGACCCCATAATACATTATAATTTGCTATGACTCGAGTTAAATATCAAGAGTGACGTCATTCTTGTCAGCTGACGCGAGTTAAATGGCAAAAATGACGTCACAATGATGTCAAGTGGATGGCCCAGTGTTTGTAAACAAACCACCACAGGTTATCTTGAGGTTATCTTGAGATGATTTCGGGGCTTAGCGTCCCCGCGGCCCGGTCCTCGACTAGGCCTCCTTTTTGTTACACCCCCCAGGAAGCAGCCCGTAGCAGCTGTCCAACTCCCAGGTATCAATTAACTGCTAGGTAAACAGGCGCATTAGGATGAAAGAAATTCTGCCCCATTTGTTTCCGCCTCCACCGGGGATCGAACCCGGAACCTCAGGACTATGAATCCCAAGCGCTGTCCACTCAGCTGTCAAGCCCTTGCGCCACAATAAACAAATAACATATACAGACCAACCTCAATATTTATAGATGCCACAATAATAGTTTGATTCCAGAAATCAAAGCAAATGTTGTTGATGAGGAGGCCTGGTCGAGGACCGGGCCCCGGGGACGCTAAGCCCCGAAATCATCTCAAGATAACCTTCTCAAGATGAAATACATTACTTGGATGTATATGCTTGGATAGCCTTGTGCCCCCTTTTCATAAAAGGTACAATTTTTGTTAACCATTACGGTCAATAGAATGACGTCTGAAGTCATATATGACGTCATATATGACTGTCTACAAGCTGAAGACTCGTCCTGCACACGTGACGTAACGCTCCGGTACACTCTCACACACCTGGTACCCTCACATACCTGGTACACTCTCACACACCTGGTACCCTCTCACACACACCTGGTACACTCTCACACACACCTGGTACTCTCACACACACACCTGGTACCCACTCTCACACACCTGGTACCCACTCTCACACACCTGGTACACTCACACACACCTGGTACCCTCACACACACACCTGGTACACTCACACACACCTGGTACACTCACACACACCTGGTACTCTCACACACCTGGTACACTCACACACACCTGGTACCCTCACACACACCTGGTACCCTCACACACACCTGGTACACTCACACACACCTGGTACACTCACACACACCTGGTACTCACACACACCTGGTACACTCTCACACACACCTGGTACACTCTCACACACACCTGGTACACTCACACACACACCTGGTACACTCACACACACACCTGGTACCCTCACACACACACCTGGTACCCTCACACACACCTGGTACACTCACACACACCTGGTACACTCACACACACCTGGTACACTCACACACACCTGGTACACTCACACACACCTGGTACACTCACACACACACCTGGTACACTCTCACACACCTGAAGCCACAAGATGGTGACCAATAACATCAAGTAAACTCTGTTTTTCCTGAAAATCCTCGAGAATTGGGATGTAAAAATAGGAACAGAGTGAAGGCGATCCACTGTTTATTATCCTCGTGTGTGGAATAGTGTTGGTAGTTACGGCTCCAAGCTGTGTGTTGACTTCCAGATCACTGCTGCCAGTGGACCCCCATAGTGTGGAATTCAGGAGCTCCTACGGGCTCGCCATAGCCCGTGCTACTTGGGACTTTTTGTTCCAGGTAGCGAAGCTTTAACATCATCAACAACAACAACAATGATCGGAGGCAGGACGTCTGTTTTTATGTCGATTTGGCAAATTAAATGTGTAGTACAGTCCAGTTCGTTTTCCAATCGGGAATTCCGGGTTCGAATCCCGGGCGGGACAGAAATGGTTGGGCACGTTTCCTATCAACTAATGCACCTGTTCACCTAGCAGTAAATAGGTACCGCCAGAAGTCAGCTTGTCGTGGGGTTGCCTCCAGGGGAGGGTCAGAAATTCCACCTAGTCGAGGGGGGGACCTCGATATAAGCCTAACTTGTATATATACACACTGGCTGCCTGTCCCCTGGCACAATGAATTATTAATATTATTATTTTGACTGAGTGCCTCAGCTGTTTGGTCTGTCACATTCGTTAGTGACACTTCCTTCAAGATCTTAATTAAGACTGTCCGAACACCGAGTCCGTCGCCAGTGATGGACGAAGCCCTTAGAACACCGCCAAAGAATGTGTAAACACAGAACTTACTACTATTATTATGCGGTATCGTTACTCGGAATGCACTTACACCTTAAAAAAAAAGAGCCCATCGCTCTAACAACCAGACCACGATGCTCACATTGAGTCTCAGAAATATTTGTCAACAAACCGCCGACCCTTTCATGCCTGTCATAGGAGAAGCAACCCACAATACAGCGGATAACCTGGACAGTCTGGGAGTGCATTTTATTCACCATTGGTACTAGAACCCCTAGTACCAGATACCACAGTGGTGCTTCAGGGCAGGTTAAAAGACTCAGTTGAGCACCAGTTAGGTTCCCCTCCCCTATTATGAGCCTCCTGATGTGTGTAGTACAACCACATTATGAACTACATGGTATGAAAGATTAGATATAGATACCAGACACCAAACTGCTAAGAAATGAGAAGAGTGGAAAGTACGACCCAACAGACAGACACACGAGAGAACACGAGAACTTCCGGATCCTCTAAGGCAAGGACTCATCCTTGAGTACAGAATCCCCGCTCTGCTTTAAGAAATTCCACATGTGACTTACGAGGCAGAGATTGCGATGTCTTAGTAACTATGGTAACAACATTCTGCTGGAGTAGGTATTTACGTAAGGCAGAATGGATATATGGGAGTGATGCGCACATGTGTAGCTGGGGATTTATGTGATGTGCACACATGTGAACGTATCGCATCGTGTGTGTGTGTGTGTGTAACTGTATGCATTTGCTGGTGTTTGTGTCTGGGTATGGCTGTGGGCGTGTGTCTGTGTATATCCGCGCGCGTGTGTGTGTGTAAGTGTATATCCATGTGTATGTGTGTGCGTATATTTCCGTGCGTATATGTGCGTGCATACTGGCACACACCACCCCAGGAGAGTCATTAGGGACTCTGCGGTGAGGAAACGCACCCGACCTCAGTAATTCAATTCCATTTAGGTGTGTCACGGAGCGTGTGCCAAAGCTGGCGCGCACGACGCCTTCTCTGGCGCGCACGACGCCTTCTCTGGCGCGCACGACGCCTTCTCTGGCGAGCACGACGCCTTCTCTGGCGCGCACGACGCCTTCTCTGGCGCGCACGACGCCTTCTCTGGCGCGCACGACGCCTTCTCTGGCGAGCACGACGCCTTCTCTGGCGCGCACGACGCCTTCTCTGGCGCGCACGACGCCTTCTCTGGCGCGCACGACGCCTTCTCTGGCGAGCACGACGCCTTCTCTGGCGAGCACGACGCCTTCTCTGGCGCGCACGACGCCTTCTCTGGCGCGAACGACGCCTTCTCTGGCGCGCACGACGCCTTCTCTGGAGCGCACGACGCCTTCTCTGGCGCGCACGACGCCTTCTCTGGCGCGCACGACACCTTCTCTGGCGCGCACGACGCCCTTCTCTGGCGCGCCCGACGCCTTCTCTAGCGCGCACGACGCCTTCTCTGGCGCGAACGACGCCTTCTCTGGCGCGCACGAACCTTCTCTGGAGCGCACGACGCCTTCTCTGGCGCGCACGACGCCTTCTCTGGCGCGCACGACGCCTTCTCTGGCGCGCACGACGCCTTCTCTGGCGCGCACGACGCCTTCTCTGGCGAGCACGACGCCTTCTCTGGCGCGCACGACGCCTTCTCTGGCGCGCACGACGCCTTCTCTGCCGCGCACGACGCCTTCTCTGGCGCGCACGACGCCTTCTCTGGCGCGCACGACACCTTCTCTGGCGCGCACGACGCCCTTCTCTGGCGCGCCCGACGCCTTCTCTACGCGCACGACGCCTTCTCTGGCGCGAACGACGCTTCTCTGGCGCGCACGACACCTTTCTGGAGCGCACGACGCCTTCCTGGCGCGCACGACGCCTTCTCTGGCGCGCACGACGCCTTCTCTGGCGCGCACGACGCCTTCTCTGGCGAGCACGACGCCTTCTCTGGCGCGCACGACGCCTTCTCTGGCGCGCACGACGCCTTCTCTGGCGCGCACGACGCCTTCTCTGGCGCGCACGACGCCTTCTCTGGCGCGCACGACGCCTTCTCTGGCGCGCACGACGCCTTCTCTGGCGCGCACGACGCCTTCTCTGGCGCGCACGACGCCTTCTCTGGCGCACCAGCCACGCAACTCTTGAGTTTCGGTGCCCCTCCTAGACCCTTCTAGCCCGTCCTCATCAACCACCCGTCTTCATCAACCAGCCCGTCTCATCAACCAGCCCGTCTTCATCACCAGCCCGTCTTCATCACCAGCCTGTCTTCATCAACCAGCCGTCTTCATCAACCAGCCTGTCTTCATCAACCAGCCCGTCTTCATCACCAGCCTGTCTTCATCAACCAGCCCGTCCTCATCAACAGCCCGTCTTCATCAACCAGCCTGTCTTCATCAACCAGCCCGTCTTCATCAACCAGCCGTCTTCATCAACCAGCCGTCGTCATCACCAGCCCGTCTTCATCAACCACCCCCTCATCAACCAGCCCGTCCTCACCCAGCCCGTCCTCATCACCAGCCCGTCTTCATCACCAGCCCGTCTTCATCAACCAGCCCGTCTTCATCAACCACCCGTCCTCATCAACCAGCCCGTCTTCATCAACCAGCCCGTCTTCATCACCAGCCTGTCTTCATCAACCAGCCCGTCTTCATCAACCACCCGTCTTCATCACCACCCGTCCTCATCAACCAGCCCGTCTTCATCAACCAGCCTGTCTTCATCAACCCGCCTGTCTTCATCAACCAGCCCTCTTCATCAACCAGCCCGTCTTCATCAACCGCCTGTCTTCATCAACAGCCCGTCTTCATCAACCAGCCTGTCTTCATCAACCAGCCCGTCTTCATCAACCAGCCCGTCTTCATCAACCAGCCCGTCTTCATCAACCAGCCCGTCTTCATCAACCAGCCTGTCTTCATCAACCAGCCCGTCGTCATCAACCAGCCTGTCTTCATCAACCAGCCTGTCTTCATCAACCAGCCTGTCTTCATCAACCAGCCCGTCCTCATCAACCAGCCGTCGTCATCAACCAGCCCGTCGTCATCAACCAGCCCGTCTTCATCACCAGCCCGTCGTTCATCCAGCCCGTCGTCATCAACCAGCCCGTCCTCATCACCCAGCCCGTCCTCATCAACCACCCGTCCTCACATACAAACAGATCCAACCTACGCATAACTATAGACAGAACTTAATATATATTATTTAATATAATAATATTAACTTATATGCGAGAACAAATTACCGTCGACCGCGTCGCTCATCACCTGTCTCTTCTCTCTGTCGATTCCCCTTCATCACAAATACTAAGCCGTCCAAGTGGTGGCACGGGCATGAATAGCCCGTAAGGAAGGATAATGTTAACCTTCTCTTTAGGCGTAATGAATCGTTTCAGATTATTGCCATAGGCTCTCTAAGATCTACTTGGGGAAAGATGTCATGCCAAAACGTTTTGATGAGTTGCCTAGATGACAGCGAGGATGCAGGAGTAGGCTTGACACATTACAATATTGAAATACATCCCCAAAATCCCAAAATCCCCAAAAGCTTAAAAGAAATACATGCATTTGAATCAAATAAGTTTCATCCATCCCCCGCCCCCCACATTCCAACCCCTCCTGAAATCGAAGTAATTAAATGGAACCTAAAAACGCCATCGCAGCACAGAAGACATCTCCTGTCCACGAGGCTAACCATAGCCCGTGCTTCTTGCCCCGCTCCTGTGCCAGCTAAGTTACGGGCTCACCATAGCCCGTGCTACTTCGAACTTGTTCCGAGTAGCTGAATCTATAACAACAACAGCCATCGCAGACACCAATATTTGACACAAAGAGAAAAACGTCAAACTGTACAGATGTAAGCGAGACGGAGCAGAAACAAGCGTATCAGCACATTCCCCAAAATGAGCACAACGGTGACACGTGCTTCACATTTCCTTCAGGGACGAACTGTTCTTTTCATTCACTGTTTGTTCAGTGTAAAATTTATGGTTGGGAGCTTTCACACAAGCCCGTATTGCAAACTGCACGCGCAGTGAACACCGTAAACCGAATTAAAAAAATTTCACTGGTGTAAAGTAAATAGGTCATAAGGACGAGTGGGTTTGAATGTTAATAAATAAATTATTTACAAATAACTGATATAATAAAAAATATATGAAGTAGAGGACTCTAACTAGACATAGAGAAGATATTTATTATTACTACATACAAGCGTCTGGAAAGAACGCACGAGAAATTCACTGAGTAAATAATGAGTATATAATATTGCTCAGAAAATTTAGATGGTTCTGTACCAAACATTATTCTCCTGGGAGATTTCAGTCTCCCAAACTTAAAGTGGATAATAACAGACACAAATATTATATGAGAATCGTAGAAACTATCCGGATGTATTCTAAACCAACAGACACACACACACGACAGAATTCCTGAACCTCTGACAAGTTTGCAACAAGTCCACAAACACTGGAGCTCACTAAATTCCACAATATTCTTAAATTCTTTCTTCACCGACGACGCAAAAACTAACCAGGATCATATGCAGGCGATGAGTCACAATAACGTGGCTGAAGTATGTTGACCAGACCACACACTAGAAGTTGAAGGGACGACGACGTTTCGGTCCGTCCTGGACCATTCTCAAGTCGCTTGTCTTGTCGCTTAACCAGGATCATCACCTCCACAGACTATCAAATGTAAGTAAGCATAACGAAATATTCACCGTGAGGGGAATATATTGTGAGTTTAATTTCAATGCTAAAAGCATCAGTTAGGAAAATAATAACAAAGAATTAATGAACCTTCCTCTGAAACTACTCCAGACCACTCTAAACGCTCAAATTTCAGCGCCGTGACTGTCTTAACCACCTAAACCCCAGCGCAGTGCTTAGAGAACTGAAACCGCAAGTGTAAAGATGCTCCTTAAATTTAACAATTTTCCGGAATGATTGAGAAGGTCACCTATGAAGAAAATGAACATGGACGACTCTACTAAATTAAGGTGAACACAAAAAAAAAAACGAAACAGAGAAGCGACGGTCTCGCTTCATGCAGGTCGGCGTTCAATCCTCGACCGTCTAAGTTGTTGGACACCATTCCTTTTCCCCGTCCATTTCCAAATTCTCATCCTGACCCTTTCCCAGTGCTATATAGTCGTAATGGCTTGGTGCTTTCCCCCTCATAATTCCCTTCCATTCATTAAATCTAACTGGACTTTTGTGTTTTAATTAGCTCATACATATATGGTAATGAAGTTCTCATGGCATTTTTTTTACGAGTTCAGTATCCTTTAGCAATAATATAAAATTCGTATTCAAATAACCGATGGCTTCGTTTAAAGTGACTTTATTTAACGCCAGACAAGCAATCTTATCACTGAAATCACCAATTTGACTAAAAATAGTCAACATTGTTTAACATGACGCCTGCTTTCAACTTATCAACTTTTGTAATATGTACCTCCCTCGTCATCCTTTTTTCAGATTTACAAATATTTTCGTGAATCAGGATAATTAGAAACAACCTTGTTTAATAAGAAAAAATAAACGATTCCCTTGCATATTTTATTATTTATCGGCAAGATTTATTTCTTAATTGCAATACTCTCTGGCTATCCCATCTGAGATAGCTTTAGACAACCACGGACCACAACCCAACGAGATAACGTTTTTACTATCTATCTACAGAAAGATTAACAACAAAATTCACATTGAAAGTGTTTGGTTCATTCACTATGAAAATAAATCTCTAACTTACAGTCAAGTCTCCTCCTCACGTACCTGCAAACAGTCGTCAGCGCTGCAAAGGAATAATCCAACATTAGTTTGATCCAAGTGGCAGGTAAGGCTGGTCGAAAGTGTCACTTTACACTGATCATCCACTTCAAACACTCACACATCTGCTGGTTAGCATTGTAAATGTGTGGCCACGTCTGTTGTAGAAAAAAAATCTCAAGATATCAATATGTTTCGCAGGCATTAGGCGCTCAGTAACATGGCCCTGGAGGACACGGAACTTCAATATGGGTGTTTTATACATTCCATCATCACAACCTCTCCTCAGGCCAGACTCGTTAAAGCGGCGGCCGTCCCCCCAAAACGCACTTATCAGTTTTAACAAACTGTGCATTAAAAATAGGTTTGTTCTCATATATAAGTTAATATTATTATATATTAAATTTCTAAGTATATGTATAGGTTCGATCAAAAGTCGTCAGCAAACAGCCCGTCCTCTAAACAAAGTCCCCAAGGTTCATTCCATGCACCCGCCAAACTCCCTGTTTATAAACGGTTTTACACACGACTCACAACTGATGACGTTAGAACACTTCCGGAACAAGTGCTTCACTGACGAATTTTGTTGCAATCACAACGCTGTAAATGCTTCATCCACGTACTACATATACATGTGGTAGAAAATAATAATAATAAAAAAAAACTACAAATACAAATAATCGCCAACCGAACCTAAACACCTAACCTAACCTATGCCTATATATGCACAATATGCTAATATATTATAATATTAATTTATATTTGAGAAAATTCTTGTTTTGAATGAACAGCATGTTAAAATTTATGAATGCGTCTGTGGGGGCGACGGCTGGATGTAATGGACTTGAGTCGAGGACGAGTACGTGGATGAGTGAGTACGTGAGTGAAGAGAATTCATACAGAGAGCGTCCACGAAGCACTCTTCGAGAAATGCTGGAAGGTGATCAGTTGTGTTGATTTAGGGGCGACGACGATCGTGGGATCGGATGCGCCCAGGTCATCAGTTGTGTTGATTTAGGGGCGACGACGATCGTGGGATCGGATGCGCCCAGGTCATCAGTTGTGTTGATTTAGGGGCGACGACGATCGTGGGATCGGATGCGCCCAGGTCATCAGTTGTGTTGATTTAGGGGCGACGACGATCGTGGGATCGGATGCGCCCAGGTCATCAGTTGTGTTGATTTAGGGGCGACGACGATCGTGGGATCGGATGCGCCCAGGTCATCAGTTGTGTTGATTTAGGGGCGACGACGATCGTGGGATCGGATGCGCCCAGGTCATCAGTTGAGAGTCATGTGTAAAGTGTTTTTCATTCATAAAAAAGGTGACTTGGCACCTGGTTTAAGAAACATTGGTTACTGTTTGGTTTTAAGCTTAAGGCCTACCACCTGCTGGAGAGTTATTAAAGCCCCGGCAGTAAGATACTAACCAAGCAGCAAGTATTATTTAGTCCTGAACATAGTCCATGACTCAAGTAAACTACGTTTATGTACACCGAGAAGATGGATACACCATCTTCTGTATATACACATATACAGAAGGCCTGAATTTATAATTCATGAGATCTTACCAGGGACAAGAAATTTAGAAATAAAGGCCTCTTAGGGAATTACAAACACTATAGAATATAAGGAAATAGTCTCTGGTTTTCATAATACGCCTTTTTTTTGCAACAAGTTACAAATCCACTTGTCTAAACAAGTTACCTTTGTATTCAGAAAAAAAACCATAGTGAACGAACTTGAATGAAAGAAATCAAGTTTGCGCTTTCGATTACATCCGAGAATTGAAGACACACAAAGAAAACGAGAGCACGAGACGGGCCAAAGGTAGAAAACGAGAGATGGAATCAAATGTTAAAATAATTACAAACACCCTGAAAAAAAGTAACAGCTAATGCCCGAGATTACGAGCTAACATGTACTCTAATTACTAATACAAAAACAATTACTGTCAGCGTCAGTCTATTAACTGACGCCATAAAACAATAATTTAAGCACCGCATTTGACCAGAAAATTAGTGACGTCACTAGACATTTTCAAAACAAAAAGCAGAACAGATCAGTTTATCGTACGACAGATCTTCTCACAGTTCAGCCCGTCCTCCAAAAATGGTGGTGGTAAATGTAAGAAGACAAATAAGTGCAATTATGTACTATTCATAGCAGTTAAGACTTGTATTTATTTTCACTTAGTATTAAATCGTAGTCAAATATATTGTGAATATTTGAGTTTACCTGAAAAATTGAATAGAAAACCACAACCTAACCGTCTTAGTTTTTGAAAATAATAATTCTATTGCTTCTTAATTACAATTAGTACTTAACCTATAACTATATTGATATTACAGTTTTATAAAAGTAATAAAACAAAACTAAAATATATCAATAAATTGTAAAGTAGCTCAGGATATTTTAAAATTTTGTATAAAATCTATATTGTTTAATAAACCTGAAAAAGAAATTCCTGATATTTAAAACTTTTAAATTGCCAATTAAAATTGAAAACTTCATCCTAAAATCCTGAGTGACTTAATTGAAAAAGAGGAGAATTAAATCGGGGGAGGTGGTTGGGTAAATGTAACAGCCCCATAAGTGTAATTATGCACTGTTTATGACAGTAAGAAAGTGTACTTATTACACTTAGTATTAAATCGTACTGTCAATTCGGAGGATGGGTTGCAGTTGTATTATCTTAATTTTAATACATTTTTATATTGTTAAGGAAGAGCCGATAATAACTACCAGTATTATCTAAGACAGACCTGTAAGATGTAAAACAAAAACTAGCAGCGCCACAATCACTGACTGCGGAAATACACTGAACTTCAAGTTATCAAGGCCAAGATTCCTCAACCATTTACGAAACCTGTACATCCTGTACTAAACGTGTATTAAATTATTAATACAATAATAAACCTGTATTAAATTATTATCTATCTTTAAATTATGGCGTTCTTTACCTTTACTAAACAGTTTCCGACCATCAAAGCTTAACGACCCAAAGATACTATTGTTATAAACACTCTCGTAGAACTATTTTAATAAATGTAAACAAAGCCCTAATGAGTAAGAAAAAGATGAATAGGTTTCGTAATCCTGGCTCTGAGGTTTAGTGACTCAATTAAGATTGTTCATTATATTATGGTGGGAAAATGGACCTTGACGTTTGATACCACAGTGAAGAATTAGCTGCTGATACTCAAGAATTTACGTGAACATATTTAGGCTATAAAATGGGTTCGAACCCGCGTTCTTGGACTCCCCAGGCACAGGCACTACCGACTGGACCATGATGAGAGGCTATATAACGGGCATACTCCATCACTCTCTCTTCACAGCCTCGCTCCTATGTCAAGTAAGTCCACTACGAGCTCACCATAGACCGTGCTACTTTGGAACTTTTGTTCTGAGTAGCTGACTCTAAAACTACTACTACTACTACTCAACCCGTCCTCGCAAATTCGTATAGTCAATATTGACTTATTAGTTACGTGCATAGGTGACATACTAAACATAATAGTTTCCCTTGAAAAGCTTCATAGAAAACACCGACCTTACCTAACCTACTTAGTATGTTAAAATAAGCATCTTATAGCTTTGTAATTACAATTGTTACTTAACCTATTATAGGTATAGGTTAGGTAATAATTGTAATTACGAAGCAATAAGATGCTTATCTTAACATACTAAGTAGGTTAGGTAAGGTCGGTGTTTTCTATAAAGCTTTTCAAGGGAAACTATTATGTTAAGTATGTCCCCTTTGCACATATTAAATAAGTCAATATTGACTATACGAATTTGCGAGGACGGGTTGTGCTACTACTACTATCGCTGTCTCTGCAAGTTACAGCCCCGCTCCTGTGTCAAGTAAGTCCACTACGGGCTCATCATACCCCGTGCTACTTGGAACTTTTTGTTCCCAGTAGCTGAATCTCAAACAACATCACTGTCTGGTCACTCAGTCGAAAGACAAGAAGAAAAGCGAAACAACTGGACTGTGTGTATGCATAAGTATATAATGAGCTCCGAAGGGCTAATGTAAACACCGAGAAACATACACAAATTCTCGGTGTGTATATACAGTGAGAGTTTACCTTAATCCTAAAGTAAACTCGATTAAAAACAACAACATATCCAGGTTTGTACACCAAAATGAGTACAGAAATACCATATAACCCTGCCAACCCCCTCCCCCCTCCCTAATTACTTGTCACTGAGCAATTTAGTTGCAAAAGGCAAAGATTTAACAATAAATATTCCTCCAAAATCATTACTCCGACAACAGGAAAACACACAGGAAAAAAAAAGGAATATCAACTTCTACTGCAGGAAAAATGCTCAACGAGACTTTTCAAGGGCGTCAACACAAGCATTTTCACCATCGCCTGGCGATGACACAAACACAAACAGAAACATTTTCGCAAGCCTATCAGCAAAACAAACAAACAAACCTGAAATAAAACATGTGTAAACATACACGGGGAACGCCGCCACTCGTCGCTCCGACAATAACAGTCGCCGAAACAGTTGACTGTGTGCGCCATCAACAGGATAACGTCACCAGATAGGAGAGTCACGGGTAACAAGTAAGGAGGTCCCGGGAGGTTACGGAGTTCCACTCACTTAGGAAGGTGTAAAGTTGAATCAGAAGATCCAGTCAGTAAACGGATTCCAGTCAGCGGAAGGGGGGGGAAGGGTCTCAGCCAGTCAGAGGAGGGGGGGGGTCTCTGATTGCCCCCCTCCTCCCCCCTAGAGGGGTTTTGGCCATTCAGGGACGACAGTCAGTAATGGATCAGAGTCACTCATTCAGTCAAATATGCCACATAGAGTCAAAATCAGCTGGCCAATCAGAGTGCTTTAGTCAGTCATCCAGTTAGTCAGTCACAGGATTACACCCAGCCACTCAGTGAGAATGATGCTCATATTCACTGCCACACAGGACAGTGAGGATGCTGCTCATATTCACTGCCACACAGGACAGTGAGGATGCTGCTCATATTCACTGCCACACAGGACAGTGAGGATGCTGCTCATATTCACTGCCACACAGGACAGTGAGGTGCTGCTCATATTCACTGCCACACAGGACAGTGAGGTGCTGCTCATATTCACTGCCACACAGGACAGTGAGGATGCTGCTCATATTCACTGCCACACAGGACAGTGAGGATGTTGCTCATATTCACTGCCACACAGGACAGTGAGGGTGCTGCTCATATTCACTGTTACACAGGACAGTGAGGATGCTGCTCATATTCACTGCCACACAGGACAGTGAGGATGCTGCTCATATTCACTGCCACACAGGACAGTGAGGATGCTGCTCATATTCACTGCCACACAGGACAGTGAGGGTGCTGCTCATATTCACTGCCTCACAGGACAGGGAGGATGCTGCTCATATTCACTGCCACACAGGACAGTGACAATGCTGCTCATATTCACTGCCACACAGGACAGTGAGGTGCTGCTCATATTCACTGCCACACAGGACAGTGAGGTGCTGCTCATATTCACTGCCACACAGGACAGTGAGGGTGCTGCTCATATTCACTGCCACACAGGACAGTGAGGTGCTGCTCATATTCACTGCCACACAGGACAGGGAGGGTGCTGCTCATATTCACTGCCACACTGGACAGTGAGGATGCTGCTCATATTCACTGCCACATAGGACAGTGAGGGTGCTGCTCATATTCACTGCCACACAGGACAGTGAGGATGCTGCTCATATTCACTGCCACACAGGACAGTGAGGGTGCTGCTCATATTCACTGCCACACAGGTTATCTTGAGATGCTTTCGGGGTTTAGCGTCCCCGCGGCCCGGTCCTCGACCAGGCCTCCTTTTTGTTACACACCCCAGGAAGCAGCCCGTAGCAGCTGTCTAACTCCCAGGTACCTATTTACTGCTAGGTGAACAGGAGCATCAAGGTGAAAGAAACTCTGCCAATGTGTTTCCTCCTCCGCCGGGGATCGATTCGCCGGGAATCAAACCTGGAACCTTAGGACTACGAATCCCGAGCGCTGTCCACTCAGCCGTCATCCCCGTCTCATCAGGACAGTGAGGGTCATACATAAGACAAGAGGTCTAATTACAGATTTAAACATACATATATCTTTCAAGAGGCTGCAGGCAGCTACATCAGACAATGTATGTTTCAAATAAAATAATACAAATTTAAATACAACTTTTTATCGTCCACAGAACATGGCAAAATTCATCAGACAAGGCATTAAAAATACTAATGGGGAAGGTATATTTAGGATAGATTTTTTGAATGTCTTCCAATACATCAAATACAATTAGAAACTTACGTTTCGTTATCAAAGTTGACTTTTTTATTTTTTATTTTAAAGCTTTCAGGCCGGATCTTTGGGCACTGATTAGTTCTAGATCGCTTTATTTTGAATGTTTTTTTTTTATAATTCCATGAAATATTTTAGAGTTACAGTCTGTATTTTCTTTCTAGCAAGCTTCAATGTTCCATCGGCCAACAAAGCCTTGCTTTCCAGCTCCAGTATGGGTTGGACGTCTCTCATATTTAGTAAGTTATTATCACAGGGAACAATTTCATTTCCTTAATATTACAAGCAACTTCAGACAGAACCTGCAACCCGTCCTGTTACAAATTACTTCGCTTTTCGCCCGTATGCGCACTCAGGCTAAAAAAGAACGTAATTGAAAGTGGAATCGGCTCAGGAAAATGACGTAGTCTTCTGTTTTCAGTTTTGGGTCCTCTGGCTTACTCGGTTAGGTTAGGAGAGGACACTGTCAATTAACGGTTTTCATGACGTTCTGAAACCTTAGAAGAACTTCCTGCCCTCCTAACCTACCACAGGATCCTTAACTTACTGTTTTGGAAAAAAAAATCCAAATGTTTGTTTTTAATTATTTTCATTTTCAAATTACGGTCTTTTTTGGCCGTAGCGCATACGAGCGAAAAGCGACGTAATTTGCAATAAGACGGGTTGCACCTGATGGGTCATTAATAACTACCATGCACTCAAAAATGACTCTTACCCCCATTCACTTTAACTCAGTGGATAGATAAATACCCAATACTTCAACTTGGGTAATGCTTGTCCAACCGTTCAAACTTTGCATTCTGGACCTGATTAGTGAAGAGTAGGACCTGAAGAGTAGGGCATGATTAGTGAAGAGTAGGACCTGAAGAGTAGGGCATGATTAGTGAAGAGTAGGACCTGATTAGTAAAGAGTAGGACCTGAAGAGTAGGGCATGATTAGTGAAGAGTAGGACCTGAAGAGTAGGGCATGATTAGTGAAGAGTAGGACCTGAAGAGTAGGGCATGATTAGTGAAGAGTAGGACCTGAAGAGTAGGGCATGATTAGTGAAGAGTAGGACCTGATTAGTAAAGAGTAGGACCTGAAGAGTAGGGCATGATTAGTGAAGAGTAGGACCTGAAGAGTAGGGCATGATTAGTGAAGAGTAGGACCTGAAGAGTAGGGCATGATTAGTGAAGAGTAGGACCTGATTAGTAAAGAGTAGGACCTGAAGAGTAGGGCATGATTAGTGAAGAGTAGGACCTGAAGAGTAGGGCATGATTAGTGAAGAGTAGGAC
>WNGS01163519.1:2616113-2626356 GCA_020271785.1 Procambarus virginalis | reverse complement strand
GCTTGGGGACCATTCAAGCTTGTTCGCATTTGTGTTGCTCACGTGGCCCCACAAAGTGAGGTGATTCGATGAAATATCTATGCCCAGCTTACCACCAAGTGCTGTCGGGTCGTTGGCGATATGGCCTAGGCTACCAGTGACTTTTGTACAGTCCGGTGGTCGAGTGGTTAAGGATCCGTGTTATATATATATATATATATATATATATATATATATATATATATATATATATATATATATATATATATATATATATGCGAAGAAGACTGAATGGTCCCCAGGACTATATGCGAATGAAAACTCACACCCCAGAAATGACTCGAACCCATACTCCCAGGAGCAACGCAACTGGTATGTACAGGGATGCCTTAAACCACTTGACCATCACGACCGGACATAAGGAAGTGATAGCCTGGGCTATTTGAGCCACTTCCCCGCCGGCACCTGGATGGTTATCTTGGGCATAGCATTTTATCAAATCATGAGGTGATTTGATAAAATGCTATGCCCAAGATAACCATCCAGGTGCCGGCGGGGAAGTGGCTCAAATAGCCCAGGCTATCACTTCTTATGTCCGGTCGTGATGGTCAAGTGGTTTAAGGCATCCCTGTACATACCAGTTGCGTTGCTCCTGGGAGTATGGGTTCGAGTCACTTCTGGGGTGTGAGTTTTCATTCATATATATATATATATATATATATATATATATATATATATATATATATATATATATATATATATATATATATATATATATATAAACTATTTTATCTGTGTGGGGGTTTCTAATCACTCAAGTATCTTGTAAATATTTTACAGGATACAAAAACCTTTTTTGTAGTAACTAAAAGCTAATACAAAAATACAACATAAATTAAATTTTACTAGTTATAATATTTTATTTCCAGAGATTGTTCAATGTGCAGGTGTAAATATTACTGAATAAAATATATATATATATATTTAGTTTTGTTCTAAATTTAACATACTACGACAATATTTTTTTTTACCGGGAAAAATATGATTAAATCCCCGATTAGATTACAATTTGTTTTTTACTCATAATAAGAAAAAATATTCGGTTTGCATTTGAATATCACGGTAGTGCCCCCGCGATGTTATCTTTAGCTGTTATCGCTGATAGCGTTTAGCATTGTTTTAATTATTACGAGCTCTCCTCCTATTATTGTTCGTTATTCTGCAGTGCTTAACGTTATCGTCTTTCCTTACCTAGCAAGCTATGTGGTTTGTTTTCCTGCTATTTACCTACCCTTACCTTCTTGCTACCTATCTTGACCTTTCTGCTACTTATGTTACCTTTCTGCTACTTATGTTACCTTTCTGCTACTTATGTTACCTTTCTGCTACTTATTGATTGTTTCAAGCATGGGTTGGACATGTATATGAGTGGGATTGGGTGGTTATAAATAGGAGCTGCCTCGTATGGGCCAATAGGCCTTCTGCAGTTGCCTTTGTTCTTATGTTCTTATGCTATGTTACCTTTCTGCTGATTTCCTTACCTTTCTGCTACTTACCTCCCCTGCCTCGTGACCTCCAACAGCCGCTAGCATACAGCTCCGTAATTATCTTGACGGAAGCGCTTTACAACAACGGATTATACCCAGGATGATCATACCTACACACGGTTGTGCGTATGAGCCATCGTTCAGAAGGACGCATCATGCCAAAGAACGTTCCTTACACATGCACGATCATGCCCAAGCACAACTACGCACTAAAGCCCAATTATATGCCACTACGCACATAAGCTCTATCATGCGCAAGCATTATTGCGCTCAAAAGTGCGCAGAACAAGGCAGGAGTGGCCTTGGTCTTCCCTATTCAAACATGTTGAGCAGTGTGAGTAGGCTCTAGTGTTTTAGTGCCCTCTAGTGCCCTCTAGTAGGCTCTAGAGGGCAATAATGCAGGTAACTGCATATATATATATATATATATATATATATATATATATATATATATATATATATATATATATATATATATATATATATATATATGGCTCTTACCAGCTAGCTCCTGTTTATAGCCACCCAAACTCATTCATATATATATATATATATATATATATATATATATATATATATATATATATATATATATATATATATATATATATATATATATATATATATATATATATATATATATATATATATATATATATATATATATATATATATATATATGTATGAGCAGGAGATATAGGCAGTGTGGAAGCTAAAATAAAGTCAAATTTATAACATACTCTAGTGATGACGGGAAGGGAACTATGGGGAGAGAGCGACAAGCCATTACGACTATATAGCACTGGGAAGGGGTCAGGATAAGGATTTGGAATGGGACGGGGGGAAGGAATGGTGCCCAACCACTTGGACTGTCGGGGGATTGAACGGTGACCTGCATGAAGCGAGACCGTCGCTCTACCGTCCAGCCCAAGTGGTTGGGCACGCATCGGCCGGGAATCGAACCCGGGCCGCTAGGACTACGACCCCTTAGCGCTGTCCGCTCAGCCGCGAGGTGTATGTGTGTGAGTGTACTCACCTAACTGTACTCACCAAGCTGTGTTTGCTGGGGTTGAACTTTGGCTCTTTGGCCCCGCCTCTCAACCGTCAATCATCTGGTGTACAGAATCTTCAGCCTACTGGGCTCTATTAAATCTACATTTGAAACTGATGGAGCTTGCCTCCACCACATCACTATTTAATGCATAACATTTCTTAACTTTTCTGACACTGAAAAAATTCTTTATAATGCCTTTGTGACTCATCTGGGCACTAAGTTTCCACCTGTGCCCCCTTGTTTGTGTTCCACCCATGTTAAATACCATGTCTTTGTCCACCCTTTCAGTTCTTTCAATAATTTTGTAGGTGGTGATCATGTCTCCCCTTACTCTTCTGTCTTCCAGGGACGTGAGATTTAGCTCCCATAGCCTTTCCTCGTAGTTCATACCTCTCAGTTCTGGGACTAGTCTGGTGGCATACCTCTGAATCTTCTGTAACTTTCTCATGTGTTTAACTAAGGATGGACTCCAGGATGGCGCTGCATATTCATTGGTACTGGAGTAGCAGTGTGTGTGTGTGTGTGTGTGTGTGTGTGTGTGTGTGTGTGTGTGTGTGTGTGTGTGTGTGTGTGTGTGTGTGTGTGTGTGTGTGTGTGTGTGTGTGTACTCACCTATATGTGTCTGCAGGATCGAGCATTGACTCTTGGATCCCGCCTTTCGAGCATCAGTTGTTTACAGCAATGACTCCTGTCCCATTTCCCTATCATACCTGGTTTTAAAATTATGAATAGTATTTGCTTCCACAACCTGTTCCTGAAGTGCATTCCATTTTCCCATGAAGTGTGTGTGTGTGTGTGTGTGTGTGTGTGTGTGTGTGTGTGTGTGTGTGTGTGTGTGTGTGTGTGTGTGTGTGTGTGTGAAACCAAACCGCCCACTCGGGTGTGTAAACGCTGTTTACACTATATTACACAACCTGTATGAACCACTTGCATTGTTTCACCAGACTGAGATCTCAACAAAACTGCTGGCCCAGACTCGCTGTTCACTATCAGTTTTAGCTTTATATACAAACATCACATGATTTACGCGTTTGAAGTTGCAGATTTGATTTCTCCTTTCAAGTTATGCCTTTATGGTTGCGATTGCTTGTTGTTGCCGGGGCTGCTTCTGGCTCTAGAACTGAATTTCAGGATCAAGTGAGTAGATTTATCCCTTACCGCGACTCTAGCTGTTAGGGTTACCTGTGTTAACGGTCTTGTTAGTTGTCTCGTTACGGAGGTTAATAGCGTGTCGGGGGTAATTAAATGGCTGCTGATCACTTAAATGGCTTTTGCATGAACACTAATTGCTTGTATGGCGAGCTAACGACTGTTTACCTGTCGGCTGGTGATCAAATATCAACGAATACAATGTCAATTCGTGGCGGACTTAACTGATTGGTCTTGCCCGGGATAAGCTGTATAGTTCTTGGGCCCCGTCTCTGAATTTCTGAATCGACTGGTGTTTAAGTTTCAGAACCTGTTGTGCTTTGTCGCATCTTCGTGTAAGACTGCGAATGGACTTTCCTTCCACTTTTGACGCATTCTGGTTGTTCACTATCCTGGCGGTGACTTAATATGTTACTGATGTCCCTGTGGACAGGGACAGGCACCTCCATAGAATACCTGATCAACCAGGTTGTGACTCATACGTCAGGCTGCGAGCAGCCGCGTCCAACAGCCTGGTTGACCAGTCCAGGAACGAGGAGGCCTGGTCGACGACCGGGCCGCAGGGTCGCTGAGGCCCGAAATCACTTCAAGGTAGGTGGAGCAAATGGGTTCTTAGTTTCGTTTTGTGAAACCTTGTTCGTATACCACACATTCAAAATTGTCTGTCCTAGCCCTGTCTAATTCCCTAAGTATTTAGTATAGAGTGATCATGTCTTCCCTGTTTCTTCTTCCAGTAACGTGAAATTTAATATCTTTAGAACATATTGTCATCCACACTTCCGTGGAAATAAACATTCTATTCACTTGGGCTTTAGGAGACTCGAACCGTGGACCCCACGTGTGTGAGACCGAAGCTCAATCGACCGAGCTATTGAGTGGTCTTAATAAGGAGAGTGGGGCTTCCGATGGGGCTTCTGGTGACAGGTTCGGCGTAATTTCAGAAAGGTTTCCTTTAAAATGGAGGACCTTGTGGCCGGCGCAAGTTAAACTCTAATAGCCACTAAAGAAACCATTGTTCTAGTCCAGGTTTTCATGTAGGTTCTTGCAGCTCTCTATCGCATTTATTCTCATTATTTTTTAATCGTAAACGTCCATTGAAAAGAAGGATTTACGTTTGTGAGGCAAAGTTTGGCGTCCTTGAACCTGTTGTGAGTAGAGGGACTTCTCGCTAGATACTTTACTAACCTTGGGCCAGATTCACGAAGCAGTTACGTAAGTACTTACGAACGTGTACATCTTTCCTCAATCTTTGACGGCTTTGGTTATATTTATTAAACAGTTTACAAGCATGAAAACTTGCCAATCAACTGTTGTTATTGTTATAAACAGCCACCTGGTGCTTCGGAGCTCATTAACTGTTTAATAATTATAAACAAAGCCGCCAAAGATTGAGAAAAGATGTACAGGTTCGTAAGTGCTTGCGTGACTGCTTCGTGAATCTGGCCCCTTGTTCTTAGGGCTTTCTGACAGCTTGAATGATATGCAGGTAAGGTAGTTTAACGCCTTCTAGGTGTTACCCTTTTGTGTATACTGTCTTCTATGTCTATGTAACATATATGTCTTCTATGTATCTATATTGTCTTTTTGCATACTGTTTTTGTATAGCTGTCCTCTAGCTCTCTGGTAGTTTGTTCAGTTTTTATTGACTTCTTATTTATCATAGTAAGCATCCACGGGCGATATCTAGTCCCATGTCCAGCTCTAGCAGGTCAACCCGTCCTCGCAAATTCGTATAGTCAATACTGACTTATTAAATACGTGCATAGGTAATATACTAAACATAATAGTTTACCTTGAAAAGCTTCATAGAAAACACCGACCTTACCTAACCTTGTTAGTATGTTACGATAAGCATCTTATTGCTTCGTAATTACAATTATTACTTAACCTATACCTATAATAGGTTAAGTAACAATTGTAATTACGAAGCTATAAGATGCTTATCTTAACATACTAACAAGGTTAGGTAAGGTCGGTGTTTTCTATGAAGCTTTTCAAGGTAAACTATTATGTTTAGTATGTCACCTATGCACGTATTTAATAAGTCAATATTGACTATACGAATTTGCGAAGACGGTTTGAGCAGGTACTTCCTTGATATCTAGCTATAGCAAAGTCCTTTACTGTTAGGATATATCAGTCTTCAAAGTTGCTATATTATTTCCTTGGATATTAAATTATGGGATAAAAATGAGAAAAACGATAATTTTCTTAATTTTGGTCTTGGAAATATATATTTTTCAGCATATTTAACAAAGATATGCTGAAAAATATTTGGATATTATTATTATTTATTTGCATATTTTAATTTATTTGATTTCTGTATATAAAATGGTTTTGTAAGTCCCGTTTTAATTATTATTATTTAGTAAACTTTTGATTTAGTTACAAACTTAGGTTTTGGTATCAAATGTCAACAGAATTGTACAGTTGGGTACAACGCAGATCCCGTAACAAGCTCAGAGACAATTGGCTTTACGAATATTACAGTAAATATGCAATGATGTGGTCAGTTTCATGTATCCCTTTCCCACGGGCGTTACTACCCCTTCTTGCGGGCGTTACTACCCCTTCTTGCGGGCGTTACTACCCCTTCTTGCGGGCGTTACTACCTCTTCTTGCGGGCGTTACTACCCCTTCTTGCGGGCGTTACTACCCCTTCTTGCGGGCGTTACTACCCCTTCTTGCGGGCGTTACTACCCCTTCTTGCGGGCGTTACTACCCCTTCTTGCGGGCGTTACTACCCCTTCTTGCGGGCGTTACTCCCCCTTCTTGCGGGCGTTACTACCCCTTCTTGCGGGCGTTACTCCCCCTTCTTGCGGGCGTTACTCCCCCTTCTTGCGGGCGTTACTACCCCTTCTTGCGGGCGTTACTACCCCTTCTTGCGGGCGTTACTCCCCCCTTCTTGCGGGCGTTACTACCCCTTCTTGCGGGCGTTACTACCCCTTCTTGCGGGCGTTACTCCCCCTTCTTGCGGGCGTTACTACCCCTTCTTGCGGGCGTTACTACCCCTTCTTGCGGGCGTTACTACCCCTTCTTGCGGTCGTTACTACCCCTTCTTGCGGCGTTACTACCCCTTCTTGCGGGCGTTACTACCCCTTCTTGCGGGCGTTACTACCCCTTCTTGCGGGCGTTACTCCCCCTTCTTGCGGGCGTTACTACCCCTTCTTGCGGGCGTTACTACCCCTTCTTGCGGGCGTTACTCCCCCTTCTTGCGGGCGTTACTACCCCTTCTTGCGGGCGTTACTACCCCTCTTGCGGGCGTTACTACCTCTTCTTGCGGGCGTTACTACCCCTTCTTGCGGGCGTTACTACCCCTTCTTGCGGGCGTTACTACCCCTTCTTGCGGGCGTTACTACCCCCTTCTTGCGGGCGTTACTACCCCTTCTTGCGGGCGTTACTCCCCCTTAGGGAGGCCCACTTCTTGCGGGCGTTACTAGGCCCACGTACCCACCACAGCCCGGTTGGTCCAGCACTTCTTGAAGAAAACAATCTAGTTTTCTCTTGAAGATGTCCACGGTTGTTCCGGCAATATTTCTTATGCTCGCTGGTAGGACGTTGAACAACCGCGGACCTCTGATGTTTATACAGTGTTTTCTGATTGTGCCTATGGCACCTCTGCTCTTCACTGGTTCTATTCTGCATTTTCTTCCATATCGTTCACTCCTGTACGTTATTTTACTGTGGAGAATTGGTATTAGGCCCTCCAGTATTTTCCATGTGTATATTATTGATATCTCTCTCGCCTCCTTTCTAGTGAGTACATTTGGAGAGCTTTGAGACGATCCCAGTAATTTAGGTGCTTTACCGCGTCTATGCGAGCCGTATATGTTCTCTGTATTCCCTCTATTTCAGCAATCTCTCCTGCTCTGAAGGGGGTACTGAGCAGTACTCAAGACAGGACAACACAAGTGACTTGAAGAGTACAACCATTGTGATGGGATCCCTGGATTTGAAAGTTCTCATAATTCATCCTATCACTTTTCTGGCTGTCGCAATATTTGCTTCGACTTAACACTACCCTTTTCTTTTATAAATGATAGTTTATTTACACCTTTGTGAACAGTCATTAAACATATGCGTTTTATGATAACTGTGTTTGAATTTGTAGAAAGTAAATACTTATACAATTATTAATAAAGAATTCGGTTTAAAATTAAAATCGACATTTCAAAAGTTACCATTTAATATCTCCGTCCCGTGGAAATGAACACGTGCGATAATTACGTATATTCAAGTGTATAATTAACGCCTTATTAGATTATTTTAATGAATATTGTCATTACAATAAAATGAATCGCAGTCCAAACCCAACACTTTAGGTTTATGCCAAATAAAACAAAAAATAATAAAATGTGATATCCACATCCTGGTGACCTTTCAACGTGTTATCGTAAACACTTTGCCATAGTGAGTGGCAATACTGAGGGGGGAGGGGGATAGAGGGGGTGGGGGAGGTAAGGGGGTGGGGGGAGGTAAGGGGGTGGAGAGGGGGGGGAGGTAAGGGGGGTGGCGGAGGGGGGCGGGATTATTTGCAAAAGTGTGGCACTGTTGATCTGGTTTTTATTTTTGAGTGAAAAATGACTAAATTTTAATTCAAACTTTACAGGAAATGGTGATGTAGTATATGAGTATATATGACAAGGATCAGGTATACTCCTCAACCCATTCCCCTTATATGAATGTTAAACCTCCGTGAGGGGTTAAATTATTGTTGTTGTTGTTAAAGATTCGCTACCTGGAACAAGAAGTTCCAAGTAGCACGGGCTATGGTGAGCCCGTAGTGGATGTTGAGGGGTTAAATGCATCAATATCTACGCAGTAAACGGACGGGTGACCAACAACAGCCTGTTACTTCGGATACAAAACTGGTTAAGAGAATACATTCAGCAAGATTTAAGTAAGCAGAATTAAAAACAGCAACGACAGATGCAACCTCCAACGATCTAACTCCCGGGTACTAACTACTATATTTACCGCAAGGTGAGCAGAGGCATTAGGTGATAGGAAACGAGCCCAGCTATTTCTTTCCCTCATGGGGGATTCGAACCCGCGATCCCCGATTGTGAATGGAGAACGAACCCAACTGTACTATCGAGGAACTAAGTTACACAAATGTGCACACTATTGTTTGAATTGTGTGCACAGTTTTACACACACACACACACACACATATATATATATATATATATATATATATATATCACTAAGAACTCTTTGACCCGGCCAGATTCGAACCCATGCCGTCCAGGATCACCCCTAAACGTACACAGTACCGTGACCATCATATATATATATATATATATATATTTAGGAATTGGAATCAGCGTATGCTAGTGCCACGTGTTTCTGATAAGATACAGATATTAGTACATAGAGGCGATATCCCTATTATCTAACAATTGAGCATGGCTACTACGTAATGCCTAACCCACGACCACTTAAAACCCATCAAGTATCTAGAGCTAGAAAGCTTCCAAAGTTGTGGTGGTTTTAAACACCCATAATCTTCCTTGTGGGATACGAGTTTCACCCTCAAGGATATTAGTGGTTAATTCTCTTTGTTAAAGGTAGCTCCAAGCTCTTGGTGGATGCGAGATCAGGGCGGCCTCATATGAGCTGGGTGTATATATATATATATATATATACATTATTCAAAATTATATCCAGAAACTCATCATAGTTGCGCGATGTGTATAGCTTTAATATTAACACATATATATTACACTTATATATATATATAAACACTTATATTAAACATTATATATTAAATATATAAATATGTACATATATTAATTATTTAAAACAAAAATAATATTTACCTATTTATTTTCAAATGCATCAATAAACCCCATAACTAAGGTGAAGTTATATAATTAGGAGCACAACATTAATTAATAATTATTAATTCATTTCATTCAAGAATTATAATTAGGACAAACTGGGAATAAAGACATTTAATAATTTTATATGTAAATATATGTAAAGTTTTACGCCGTGACAAAGTAATAATCAACATTGAATAGCAGATACATTTTGATATAAAACTATAAAACTTAATCGTCTTAATGACATGAAAATAGCTAAATAAATCCAAAGAAGTTTGATTGTTGTTTAAATAACAAGAGAGTTGTGTATCAGTCTACTGGTCCTATAGCAGAGGAGAAACAGTGGCTTAGCTTATTATTAAAGACATATGTAGCCTACATTCAATTTCAATTTCTTTCTTTATTATGCACCCCCATAGCCATCCCGTGGACGGTGGTGTAAGGATTACAGAGGCCCATAATCGGTTCAGGAACTGAACCCTCAAGTTCGTTTAGCTAAGCAAATAACAATCTTTTGACGCTAGTTACAAAATTATTAATGTTATATATACATGTACACATAATCAGGCATACATGTACATATACATATATACATACACACGCGAGTTTAAAGTCTTCACAAAACACACACAAAACCTTTTACTGTGATAACGCAACAAGATAAACTGTGGAAGCAGGTAGCAGAG
>WNGS01163519.1:2575019-2589940 GCA_020271785.1 Procambarus virginalis | reverse complement strand
AAGTTTCTCTGTGCTAGTCATCCACTGTGTCACACCCACATCACCAGCTGTGTCACACCCACATCACCAGCTGTGTCACACCCACATCACCAGCTGTGTCACACCCACATCACCAGCTGTGTCACACCCACATCACCAACTGTGCCACACCCTCCTCCACACCCACACTACAATACGCCAGCAATAAACTCATTCCATGATCTTGGAACTTTCTGACACCATATAAATGTTCAAGAAGTGAAATCACTTTAGTTAACAGACCACCAGAACACTTGAGGCTGTCAGAGACACAGCTGCTGCTGCTGCTGCCACCTCGGCTGTTGCATGGTAGGCAGCTGTTGCTGTGTTGCAATGCAACCTGGTCTTTCGTCGGTGTATATAATGGCTTATTAGTAACTTTATGTAATGTATATGACTTACGAACTCTTCACTGTATTATGTATCAACTACATGTACTTTTTTGGTAACAAATAAAACATTATTATTATTATTATTATTATTATTATTATTATTTTTATTTTTATTGGGATTTAATGTAAAAACCAGTCAATGAGGTCGAGTATAGATACATACAATCCTGGTTATTTTGTATGGCATACAGCATTGTAGTGCCTTCATCTGTTTCATTGTAATACAGGCTGTACTATATAATATACTTTATGGTGATTTATAATGTATATTGTAGTGTCACTCGCACATTCATATTGTAGTGTATATTGTAATGCACTTTGTGAAGCTTTTTTTTTGTATTGTATAACAGTACTGAAGAGGGTGTATGAATGTGCCTTGTACTGCAGTATGTGTTGTATGCGTTGGATGTACTGCTTGTGGGGAGTATAGATGAGTATGGTTACAGTATTTGTAACCTTATAAAATATGGTTACAGTATTTGTAACCATATTTTATGTCTGTTTATTGTGCTGCATCGTCTCGGGATATATTGGGAATGGTTCTGTACACAGACTTTATGGTTTAAACACTGCGTGCGTGTGTGTGTGTGTGTGTGTGTGTGGGGGGGGGGGTGTACTTACCTAGTTGTGCTTGCGGGGGTTGAGCTCTGGTTCTTTGGTTCCACCTCTCAACTGACAATCAACTGGTGTACAGGTTCCTGAGCCTACTGGGCTCTATCATATCTACACTTGAAAATGTGTGTTTCAAGTGTAGATGTGTGTGTGTGTGTGTGTGTGTGTGTGTGTGTGTGTGTGTGTGTGGTGTGTGTGTGTGTGTGTGTGTGTGTGTGTGTGTGTGTGTGTGTCTGTGTGTGTGTGGTGTGTGTGGGTGTGTGTGTGTGTGTGTGTACAACACACGTGCTCCACACATTTTTGTGTGGTGTGGAGAAAAAAAAGTGGTTAGTAAAAAAAGTTGATTGACAGTTGAGAGGCGGGCCGAATGAGCAAAGCTCAACCCCGCAAACACAACTAGGTGAATACACAACAACAACCTTCTCAGTGTACACTTCACAAGTTCCTATATCAAAGAAAGAACAATTGATATATCGATTATATATATAACACATCCTTAACCGTATACGTTCTAGGTTGTAGCCTTGACAAATGCTAACTAAAAATGGCTTTTTGAAAAGTTATAAATAATATGCATGGTCATTTATAATATATTTTGAATTTTCACCCTTCGCAGGAATTTCTAAACAAAAAGCGTATGGGTATTATTTTAGTTTCATTAAGTGCTCGGCGTTCAATCCCCGACTGTCTAACAAGTGGTTGGCCACCATTCCTTCCCCCCCCCGTCCCATCCCAAATCCTTATCCTGATCCCTTCCCCGTGCTCTATAGTCGTAAAGGCTTGGGACTTTCTCCTGATAGTTCCCTTCATTAAGTACCTTTATAGAGGTGAGAATTGGTGGATTTGTGTACTAGATTCGAAACACGTATTTTGAATAATTTGTTGTGTACGTCAGCAAACAGTTATATATGCGGGAAGCGAAACAGTGGACATCTTCGTCTATAAATGGGAATGTATGTGTGTCCCTCCAAGGATGGAGGTCAGAGGCTTGGGGGCAAACCTAACACAACTTTTCACAATGATACATGGGAGGTATGGGACTGCCATCGACTGCTGGAGGTCGGCCTAACCTAACGTAACTTAGCCTAACCTTACTTTATCTTATCTAAGCTAACCGAACTTAACAGTTGATATTACGTTTCCCCGAGCACAAAATATTAAGTGTTGTAACTCTCTAGAAGACTTAGTACCCCGTAACGCTGCATTAAGAGACTGTTATTTCGCTTCCCATCCGTAAAAAATGTAGTGTGTTCAGTAAGAGGACGGCGCCGGCCACACACTTCAAGGGGGGTAACTGCGTCAGAAAATTGTAACGTTGTATAGCGATTAGCCTCGATCTCGTGGCCCTTCTTAACGAAGGCTTTGATGTCGTACAACTTTTATTAGCTGTTTATTACGGCAATTCTGATAACCAGCTCGTTATCATCATAGAGTCTCGTTGCTTTATCCCCACTCGGTCATATGGCACTCGACAAATAACTTCGTTCTTGTGACTGTACTGACCAGTCATCTTACTAATAAGATAGGATAGAGATATGAAAATATAAACAATATAAAATACTAAATACAAGCCGAGAAAATATTTCAGACACGCATCCGCCCAACAAAGGGCCTGGACCCCCCCCGTCCCCCCATGGCACTATTAAATTCTCTTGTGCTTACAAACTACCAAATACGGCACTGCTGGGCACTGAGGAGTCACTTACCTGGCACTTCTCACTGCACGGCACTGACAATAGTCTCCCCCCCCATGGAAAAGTAGTGTCAGTGTAATGAGCAATAAAAGGAGGAAGTAAGGCACGTGAAAAGTCGAACCAGTGACCACCACAAAGGGATTTTTCCCCCTTTCGCGGAAATCAATGTTTGTAGGCAGGGGTCGGTATATTGCCACATTACGGGAGCCCTCGCATAGCATACATCTACCTGCAGGTGTATTTCATAAGTCTCCGTATATTATTTTTTTTGTATGAATATAACTAGCTGTTTCCTGAGTATACACGTACTATACCTTGCATCGACCGCATCATTGGAAATATATATACTCACCCATAGCTATTGAATATAATATATATGTCATATATACATATAATTGTAGGGCTCGTCCCTTTCAATACAAGAAATAGAAAGAAAATAATATACCCCTGAACTTTTCATTTTAAATTTTGTACATATAAAAAGCTGTGAATACTTCACACCTGCTGCAGGCCGACCTTTCTAGTAGATGCGGAGCAGGAGGCTTATCTTGAGTTTATCTTGAGATGACTTCGGGGTTAGCAGTTCCCCGCGGCCCGGTCCCTCGACCACTCCTCCTCTTCTGTTACACTCTCCTCCAGGAAGCAGCCCGTAGCAAGCTGTCTACTCCCCGGTACCTATTTACTACAATAAAATCGAAAAATATCTTCAAAAACCTCAAGATGGTGCATAAAGTTACAAATTCTAAAAACAATTTAAAAGTGATCATTGCTGTAAGAAGTCCTCATTTTCTTCAATAAACTAGATGGAGCCAATGAACATTCCTAGTTAATAAATCATGCTGACAGTTTTGAACGGTTGCAAGTACTGTGGCAATTTTTCTGAAGTAGATAGATAGGCAACGTGCTTTAAGATACGATCAATACAAAACGTCCCATGTTTGTATACCGTTTGAAATACAAATTGATGCAAGTAAAGCCAGCATGTAAAGCCATACGAATATGACTTTACAATGGGCCATTCATGAGTAATAAATTGAGTGTCGTCATTATTTTGCTTGCATAAAATATTTGAACCACATCGATGGTTGTGAGGAGCATTATCACCTTGACTCTAGCACACATAGTGTGGGTGTATTTGGAGACAAATGAGAAGCTGTCTCGGCATGGGTCAAAAGGCATTCCTGTATTCTCCTATTTCTTTGTATTAAGCCGAGGCCTTTTCTTCCTATTCGAGGGGAGTATGTGAACCCGCCGCCGCCACTCACAGGACGGTTATGTGAGACGATATTCGAGGCTATTAGTGTTCCCCTGCGGCCACGGTCCTCGACCCAGCCCTCCACTCCCCAGGAAGCAGTCCCGTGACAGCTGACTATATCATCCAGGTACCTATTTTACTGCTAGTAACAGGGTCATAGGTTTAAAGAAAACTCTGCCCATTGTATCGCGCCGGCGCCCGGGATCGCAGCTCCGGGACCACCGAGATCATCAGTCTAGCGTGCTTGTCCCTCTCAGCCGACCGGCTCCCCTGGCGCGGGAGGACGAGTGGCGCTTGCCCAATAACGACTCGCCATTACGGGTACAAATTACAAAAATATAAAAAGTGAATATTAGGGTGGTCTGCACCAGTGTTGTTATGAAGGGATGGCAAGACCATGCACGGCACATTCACACAATGTGAGGAGAAGTGTGCCACCATGTTGGGGACCAGGGGGCACCAGATGCACCGGCACCAGTGCCCACGAGATACGTATCCCATCCTCAAGTCTTTCCCATCCAAAAATATAAGATACTTCTTCCAACCGGATGTGATCCACACGTACAAAATAGGACCTACGGACCCCCTACAAAAAAGGTTATAACGTTTTCTATGTAGATCATTAGCCCAATTGTATTAGAAAAATTTGAATGTATTTAAAGAGCCAAAGATAGCCATTAGCTAACTGTCCAAGGAGTATTAGGCCAAATCTACCTCTATTTTGGCCTAGTATACTCGTGAGGCCTAATGTGGGTCTGTGTGGCATAAATAATCCTAGGCAGTGAGTGAGTGGTGTACAGGGAGGCCAGTAAACGGAGGACAGTAGCTCCTGTCCAGTGGTGAGAGATGAGCTTCTCGGAGGCTGGAGACTGTCCAGGTAGGGAGACGGTCAGCGAGGGGTCAGGCTCACAGCTGATGAGGCCCCTGGAGGGATCCCCCTGGAGGACTCACAGCTGGAGGCTCCAGCTGTAGGCCTCCACTAGCCTGGAGAGATCACAGCTGGAGGAGACCTCACAGCCGTGGAGGCTCAAGGAGCTCACAGACTGGAGGAGACTCACAGCTGGAGGAGACTCCAGCTGGAAGGAGACTGCACAGCTGGTAGGAGGACCTCACAGCGGAGGAGACTCAGGGCTACAGCTGGAGGAGACTCACAGGCTGGAGGAGACTCACAGCTGGAGGAGACTCACAGCTGGAGGAGACTCCACTGGAGGCTCAAGGGAGGAGACTCACAAGCTGGAATGGAGACTCACAGCTGGAGGGAGAGTCTCACAGCGGAGGAGACTCACAGCTGGAGGAGACTCACAGCAGAGGATGGACTCACAGGAGAGACTGCATCAGCTGGAGGATCACAGCTGAGGAAGAATCACAAGCTGGAGGGAGCTCACAGCTGGAGGAGCACTCACAGCTGGAGGAGACCCAACAGCTGGAGGAGACTCACACGCTGGAGGCTCACAGCTGGAGGGAGACTCACGACAGTGGAGGAAACTCATCAGCTGAGAGGAGACTCAAGGCTGGACGCGACTCCACTAGCTGGAGGGAGGCTTCACATGCTGGAGGGCTGTCACAGCTGGAGGAGACTACACAGCTGGAGGAGATCTCACAGCTGGAGGAGACTCACAGCTTGGAGGCTCAACATGCTGGAGGCTCACGCTGGAGGGAGGACTCACAGCGGAGGAGGACCTCACAGCTGTAGGAGTACTCACAGCTGAGAGGAGCCTCACAGCTGGAGGCTCACCGCTGGAGGAGGCTCACAGCTGGACGAGACTCACAGCTGGAGGAGGCTCACAGCTGGGGGAGACTCACAGCTGAGTGATCCACGAGCTGGAGGAGACTCACCAGCGTGGTGAGGAGACTCAAAGCTGGAGGAGACTCAACGCTGGAGGAGAACTCCACAGCTGGAGGCTTCACACTGGAGGAGGCTCACCAGCTGGAGGCTCACCGCTGGAGGAGGCTCACAGCTGGAGGAGGCTCACAGCTGGGGGAGGTAGTCACAGCTGGAGGAGACTCAAAGCTGGAGGAGGCTCACAGCTGGGGGAAACTCTCAACCCAGCTGGAAGGAGGCTCACAGCTGGACCGAGACTCACAGCTGGAGGGAGACTCACAGCTGGAAGGAGCTTCACGCTGGACGAGCATCACAGCTGGAGGAGACGTCACAAGCCTGGAGGAGACTCACACACTGTGGAGACTCACACACAGTGGACGGGAGCCTCACAGCTGGAGGCAGGCCTCAGACTGGACGAGACTCACAGACTGGAGGAGGCTCACCGCTGACACGAGACTCTACAGACTGGAGGAGGCTCAGCAGCTGTGAGGATGGTTCACAGCTGGAGGAAAGGGGAAGAACTCGATCGATCTGGTAGGAGAACTCACAGCGGAGGAGACTCACAGCTGGAAGGAGACTCACAGCTGGGAGGAAAGAGGGGGATCTACAGCTGGAGTGAGGACCACAGCTGGGCTCACAGTGGGAGGAGACTCACACGCGGAGGAGACTCACCCAGCTGGAGCAGGACTCACAGCTGGAGGGATCTCCCGACTCCACAGCTAGGAGGAGACATCACAGCTTGGAGGAGAGCCTCACAGCTGGAGAGACTCACAGCTGAGACTCACAGCCTCCCTGGAGGAAACTCACAGCTGGAGGAGACTCACAGCTGGCGAGACGACCACAAGCTGGAGGAGACTCACAGCTGGAGGAAACTCACAGCTGGAGGAGACTCACAGCTGGAGGAGACTCACAACTGGAGGAAACTCACAGCTGGAGGAGACTCACAGGCTGGAGTGAGACTCACTAGCTGGAGGAAACGCACAGCTGGAGGAGACCACAGCTGGAGGAGACTCACCAGCCTTTGGACGGAGACTCACAGCTGGAGGAGACTCATGCAGTGGAGTGAAACTCACAGCTGGAGAGACTCACAGCTGGAGGAAGACTCACAGCTGGAGGACAACTCACAGCTGGAGGAGACTCAGCTGTGAGGCTCACAGATGGAGGAGGCTCACAGCTGGGGGAGACTCACGAGCTGGAGGAGACTCACCGCTGGAGGAGACTCACAGCTGGAGGAGGACTCACAGCTGGAGGAAGGCTCCCAAGCTGGAGGAGGCTCACCGCTGGAGGAGGCTCACAGCTGGGGGAGGGTTCACAGCTGAGAGGAGACTCACAGCTGGAGGAGACTCACAACTGGAGGAAACTCACAGCTGGACGAGACTCACAGCTGGGAGAGGGCTCACAGTCTGGACGAGGACTCACAGGCTGGAGGAGACTCACCAGCTGGAGGAGACTCACAGCCTGGAGGAGACTCACAGCTAGGAGGAGAGCTCACAGCGGTAGGAGGCTCACAGCTGGACGACCTCTCAGCCTGGAGGAGGCTCACAGCTGGACGAGACTCACCGCTGGCGAGACTCACAGCTGGTAGGAGACTCACAGCTGGAGGAGACTCACAGCTGGAGGAAACTCACCAGCTGGAGGAGAGCCTCACAGCTGGAGGAAGACTCACCCCACGGCTGGAGGAGACTCACAGCGTGAGGAGACACCTGTCCCACCAGCTTGGAGCGAGACTCACAGCTGGGAGGTAGACTACAGCAGCTGGAGGTAGCTCACAGCTAGGAGGAGGACTCAGCAGCTGGAGGAGACTCACAGCTTAGAGGAGACTCACAGCGGGAGGAGACTCACAGCTGACGAGGAGACTCACAGCTGGAGGCTCCACACTGGAGGAAGGACTCGACAGCTGGAGGACCTCCCAGCTGGAGGAGGCCTCACAGCTGGAGGAGACTCACAGCTGGCAGGCTCACAGCTTGGAGGAGGTGTCCAGGTGGAGGTGCACAGGAGGAGGTCAACAGCTGGAGAGCAGCCAGTGGAGGCTCACACAGCTGGAGAGGACCTCCAGCTGGAGGCTCACAGTCTGGAGAGAGGCTCACACGGCTGAGGAGACGGACTCACAGATGGACGGCTCACAGCGCGAGGAGGACTCACAGCTGGAGGAGACTCACAGCTGGAGGAGACTCAACAGCTGGGAGGAGAACTCACTAGCTGGAGGAAGGCTCACACGCTGGAGGACGTCTCACCAGCTGGAGGAAACTCACATGCTGGAGGAGACTCACGCGGGAGGGGCGCACAGCTGGGAGCTCACAGCTGGAGGAGACTCACAACTGGAGGAAACTCACAACTGGAGGAAACTCACAGCTGGACGAGACTCACAGCGGAGAGGGAGACTCCACAGCTGTGAGCTCACAGCTGGAGGCGGCTTCAACAGCTGGTACGAGACTCAACAGGCTGGAGGCAGACTCACAGCATGGAGGCACGACTCACAGCTGGAGACTCACAGTGGAGGAGACTCACAATACCTGGACTGGGATACTCACAGCTGGAGGAGAACTCATCAGCTGGTAGGAAGACCTCACAGCTGGAGGCAGACTTCACACCCGTGGAGGAGGACTGTCATCAGCTGGAGGAGAACTCTACAGGCTGTGAGGAGGGCTCACAGGCTGGACTGAGACTTCGTCAGCTTGGAAGGAGACACTCACAAGTCTTGGTAGGGCTCACAGCTGGAGGCTCACAGCTGGAGGAGGCTCACCAGCTGGAGGCGACTCAAAGCTGGAGGAAACTCACAGCTCTGGTCCTGGAGCTCACAGCTGGAGGAGACTCACAGCTGGGAGGAGACTCGACAGCTGGAGGAGACTCACAACTGGAGGAAACTCACAGCTGGACGAGACTCACAGCTGGAGGAGACTCACAGCTGGACGAGACTCACAGCTAGGAGGGACTCACAGCTGGAGGAGACTTCACAAGCTGGACGAGAGCTACACAGCTGAAGGAGGAGGGGACATCACAGCTGGAGGAGACCTACACAGCTAGATAGGAGACTCACAGCTTGACGGCCTCACATGCTGGAGGAGACTCACAGCTGGAGGAGACTCACAGCTGAGGGCTGCACAGCTGAGGAGGAGACCACGGGAGGCAGTAGATACAGCTGGAGGGACTCAGCCTGACTACAGGACTCAGTCCCCAATGGCTGCTGACTAATAAGGTTACTTACCTAGTCATTAAGTGCGAAATGACATGTTTTAATTTCTTTCGTTATATTATCATAATGACATGTAAATTATGTATTGGAATAGCTGTGACATTTTCTTCACTTAATTCCATTTTTTTCAGATTCTTACGATGTTCTTGTCTTTCTGACAATTGTGATTTAGAGCACATGTTTCATCGTTCTGTGTGGCATCCTCATTTGAACATTGCTTTTCTGTTGGCATGATCCTTTCTTCTGAAAAATCTTAAAGTCGTTTAACATGTCCTCCCATTCATCTTTCTCTGCAGTTGAGAAATGTTGTGATGGGTATATTCCCCAAGAGTTCCCGTCATAGCTATATGTCCCTTTACCTAAGGAACGATCCCCTGGAAACACAAACCGTAACTGTCCATATTTTCCACTTTTTAAAACTTGTAATAAGAATGTTACAGCTCTGGCTTAACGTGTATTAGTGACGTATTAGCAACGTATTGTTACAACTTACTCTATTGGTTGTTATAACTGGTTAAAGGATGTTCAAGCTCTGTTCGAACGTTGTACCAACGTTCGTAGGTTATCGGTGTGTGTTTGGCGGGTCAGCCCTTTGCATGATTTGACATACAGTTGGATTTGTGTTCACTATGGCGGGGTCAGTATTCATGCTGGGTCAGTATTCATGCTTGGTCAGTATTCATGCTGGGTCAGTATTCACGCTGGGTCAGTATTCATGCTGGGTCAGTATTCATGCTGGGTCAGTATTCATGCTGGGTCAGTATTCACGCTGGGTCAGTATTCACGCTGGGTCAGTATTCACACTGGGTCAGTATTCATGCTGGGTCAGTATTCATGCTGGGTCAGTATTCATGCTGGGTCAGTATTCATGCTTGGTCAGTATTCATGCTGGGTCAGTATTCATGCTTGGTCAGTATTCATGCTGGGTCAGTATTCATGCTTGGTCAGTATTCATGCTGGGTCAACTCCCGTGTGTTGCTGTATGTATATGAGGACGGGACGTGGCTGTATATAAGGACGGGACGTGACTGTATATGAGGACGGGACGTGACTGTATATGAGGACGGGACGTGACTGTATATACCGTGACGGGACGTGGGTGTATATGAGGACGGGACGTGACTGTATATGAGGACGGGACGTGACTGTATATAAGGACGTGACGTGGCTGTATATAAGGACGGGACGTGACTGTATATGAGGACGGGACGTGACTGTATATGAGGACGGGACGTGACTGTATATGAGGACGGGACGTGACTGTATATGAGGACGGGACGTGGCGGTATATGAGGACGGGACGTGACTGTATATGAGGACGGGACGTGACTGTATATGAGGACGGGACGTGACTGTATATGAGGACGGGACGTGACTGTATATGAGGACGGGACGTGACTGTATATGAGGACGGGACGTGGCGGTATATGAGGACGGGACGTGACTGTATATGAGGACGGGACGTGGCTGTATATAGGAGCGGGACGTAGACTGTATATAAGGACGTGACGTGGCTGTTATAAGTTACGGGACGTGGCTGTACGTCCACACATATCGGGACAGTTTTGCCCGGAACTAACTGCGCACTGACCGTAACATCCCGCGAGGCAAAACAATCCTGAACGACTTTGTTGCCTATTTCATTTCCTATTGAGACTCTTCTGAGACGTGGGTCGAGGAGCTCTGTGTCAACACGCCGCTAGGTCATGTAGTAATAATTGAATTCCTCAAATTACTTAGCGAAATTGTAATTAATTTTTGTCAATAAAGATATAATAATCATAATAATGTAGTTGACATTTAGGCTGGGACCAACTATTGGAAATACGGGAAATTCAGAAACCAGAGTTACTTACAGAACGACCTGTATCATCCATCAGATACCATGTCCACCAATTACGGCTGGATGCACAGGGGGGGGGGGGGGGCCATTGAGACTGGATGAAGCAAGCAGTGTCCAATCATTCTACATTATCCTGGATTCGAACTCAAGGTTTCCTAGCTAGAGAGTAGGGTGTACTGACCACTATGCCACGTGGTTAGACTGGGGTGTTAACAGTTAACCTTAATAATGCTGTCAGCTAAAAAGTAAATATGATTATTTAGATGTGTCAGAGCTGAGACACGAGGTAACGGGAGAGGATGTGTCAGAGGGAGACACATAAAGCAAGGAGAGAGATGTGTCAGAGGGAGACACATAGAGCAAGGAGAGGATGTGTCGGAGGGAGCTACACTAAGAGCAGGCGAGGATGTGTCAGAGGGATGACACATAGAGCAAGGCGAGGGGATGTGTCGGAGGGAGACACCTAGAGCAAGGAGAAGGATGGTGTCAGAGGGAGGACACATAAGAGCAGGAGAGGATTGTGTCCAGAGGGAGACACATAGAGCTAGGAGAGTATTGTGTCGGATGGGAGCACATAGAGCAAGGAGAGGAGTGTCAGAGGGAGACACATAGAGCACTGGATAGGATGTGTCAGAGGGAGACAAATAGAGCAAGGAGAGGATGTGTCAGAGGAGGACACATAGAGCAAGTAGAAGATGTGTCATGAGGAAGACATATAGACCAGGAGAGGATGTGTCCAAACGGACACCACACACTATAGAGCACGAGAGATCATCATGATAAATAAACAATAACAAATAATAAACCTCTGATGAGTCTCTACCTTCCTCTCGTGCCTTCATGAAACTTGCTGTATCTTCTTCTTTCTCCCAATTACATCATTCGCCAATTTCATCTCTTCCCCTATTTCACCTTTCACCTATTTGACCACTGCAGCTATAAAACGAGGAACTACGAAGAAAACTTAATCTGTGCTCAAGGAACTAGGAAGTTGGAAATATAGCTAAACTTGGAGAACTTGCAGGTGAAGATATAATTAACTAGATCGATTAGCTATGAGATACAGGTTTTATGACGGAAACTATTGTGCAGAGATGTATAATCCTTGAGACCTTAACCCTAGAGAAACTAGTATACTGTGAAATAGCTATACTATAGAGAGCTACATTAAAATTCGTTTAAAAGAACACACTGAATTATTAATGTCCTTCAACTCTGGATTGAGTTCACCTTTAACCCTAGTCACGGTTTGGTTATGCTAACCAATTATGCTAAACACACAATCACAAAAATAACTGTTAGAAAAGCTTTCCGTGCAGATACGGCGTGAGCGAACTAAGTTCATTACGTTCACCCATGATAGCGCGTGTCTTAACCCCTGACCACGATTGTTATAACTTACAATATCTTATGTTGTACACGTTTCTGAAGCCAGCTCACCTGACCTCATATCACTTGACACTCACGGAAACGCACATCAACGGTGACGTTACACTAAAAAAAATTAATTGATCTACCGAGTGAGTGAATAGGCTTTTCCAACTCGTAAGGAGACGAGGGCAAAGAGGAAGAGGGGATACACAGAGGGAAACAAAATTGTAGGTGTTAGGAGAGAGAAGAATAAAAGTTGAAGAGAAAAGACTCAGATTGGAAGAACAAGAGAAAAAAGTGGCAAAAGAGGGGACATGAAAGCAAGATATAGCACCGCTCTGGAGTTTTATCTTAGACAACGGTAGCATTAAATTGAAGTTATATTTGGGATGTAAATCTATTCTAGCATAATGGATCCGTACCCCCTCATCCTCCTCTACCTCCAGCACAACAACTGCCCCAAACAATAAGATTGACAATCAACTGAGGAAATTGGGTCACAACGAATACACATCAGATAATTTTAACCTAATCAACCTCAATTATTTCGTCAAGACATTTGGTTTAGTATATCAAACATTGTTTGATATGTTTAAGAACATCACCCTGTGTGTTTAGTACTCAGGTGCTGAAGATGGATAATTCATTCATTCCTTTAGCATATGGAATAAATTTGGACTGGATTGATAAATTCCATTTATGATTAAAACAAGATAATTTACAGTATTCGGGTCGGGGAGTGTTGATTTCTCTTCAAGTGTCTAGAGCAGAGTCCGGAGTGTACTATATTATTATTCTTATAAACAACCTTCCAGTGCCTTGGAGCTCATAACGTTGCTGAAAAATGTAACAAACCGCATGATTGGGAAAAGATTGAAGAGGTTTCGTTAGTGTCTACGTGTAATCCTAGTTTGCTCCGGCTCCTTTATAGGAGGTGAGAATTGCGGCCATTTACCAGTAATAAACCGAGGATCGACCCTTAACAAGCGCGTTTTTTTAATAAAGGTGTGTAAAGAGTCTGACTATTTTTTTAAGAAGTTATGTTCAATTAATTGAAATTAACTATTTATAAAAGCAGAAGGTCAATTCATTTTCATTTTTATTTTCACATAAGTTTCATTAAATTTTATATCGTTATTAAAGTTCAAATGTGTCTTCTCTTTTGATTATAATTTTATTTGAAATCCCGTGAGAATGAGAGAAGAGAATGAGGGAGGAGAGAGGAGACGGGAGGAGAGAGGGAGGAGGAGAGGGAGCAGGGATGACGAGAGAGAGAGAGAGGAGCCGAGACAGAGAGAGAGAGAGAGAGAGAGCAGACAGGAGAGAGAGGAGATGAAGCGAGCGTGGAGGAAAGAGAGGAAGAGAGAGAGGAGAGAGAGAGAAGGAGAGAGACACGAGAGAGAGAGGAGAGAGAGAGGAGGATCAGAGAGAGAGGAGAGAGAGACGACGAGAGAGAGAGAGTGAGAGAGAGAGACAGAGCAAGGAGGAGAGGAAGAAGGAGAGAGACGGAGACAGAGAGAAACTTCCCCAAAGAATCTCCCAGGTCTAGTTCTTAATGCCCATCTTGGTGTATACAGAAGTTACAGGTCCATCCATATCAGTTCCATCCCAGTGACACAGAGTGGACGGATCTTCTTCATTTGCATACTAGAGTTATTGGAAATGAGAAGCGATAACGGCTTACTCCACCACTATTGTGACCCCCAAGTTACCCAGCTCATTCCCCTTTGTTACCCGTATAAAGAACAATTACTGGTTTCTCATTATGCATTGCTTATAATTATCCTTGTATTCTTTATAATTATCCGTTATTATCTTATTTCTCCATTTTTATTATTACTGGTGGGTGTATTCCGTGGGATAATTCCTCTGCTGGTGTCTTAAGAATGAATTCCTAATTACATTTAACGTGCTTATGTTTGTGTCATAACTACTGGAGGAATATGACGACCCTCGACCACCTTGCCTGATGTACCAAACAAGTTATTACTTGAGGTTACCTTTAGATGATTTCGTGGCTTTAGTGTCCCAGCGGCCCATTAGGAGCGGTCCTCCGACCAGGTCCGTCCCACCCCCAGGGACAGCAGCCCGGGACAAGCTAGCTAACACCCTGGTACCTATTTTTTACTGCTATGTAACAGGGGGCTTTCAGGGTGATAGAAACCTTGCCCATTGTTTCTCTCCGGCGCCCTGTATCGAAACGCCGGGACCACAGGGATCACAAGTCCAGTGTGCGGTCCTCTCGGCCGACCGGCTTCCTTGACCTCACGCAAAAAACAACACTTTTTTCGCTTTCAATTTATTTTCCTGCGAGGTATGTGGGCTCAACCCACCGTCAATCATCTCGTGGTACACCTTTATCCTGTCATTCAGTGGTCACCTTGACTTTCACTCGCATAAGCAATGGACTAAATCTGTCCTTCTGGGCGCAATCACTTATTTGAAAATTCGAAACGAGAACACACTGGTGTAGAAAAACAAAACATTTCCCACAGACAAAACACCGAGATCAAAACTTTAAGGCCAGGAACTAAGGGCGTCGTAACTCGCATTTTGTTCTGAAAGATGGCATTCGTGATTGCAAATATACCGGACACAAGGCGGCTTATCGACCCCCCCCCCCCACCCACACACAACACACGTGGGTAAACGACGGGTTTGGCTACACCGTTAATTCTACGTTGATTTAACGTTACTTGAGCCTATTTCGCCCACTGGAAG
>WNGS01163519.1:2562861-2574019 GCA_020271785.1 Procambarus virginalis | reverse complement strand
AAGAACATTATCAGAACACAAAGGATAAGGCTATAGTGGCCATATAGTCCTGTTTATATACACACAAACTCATTCATATGTATGTCTAACCCGCGCTTGAAACAATCAAGCCATCCCACGTCTATTATGGGCCACTATAATTACCCAGGAATGTGTTCCATATATCGACAACCCTGTTTGCGAACCAGTATTTACCCAGGTCTTTCCTAACCCTAAACTTTATATAATATTTATATATATATATATATATATATATATATATATATATATATATATACATACATGAGAGAGAGAGAGAGAGATGTTGACCAAACCACACACTAGAAAGTGAAGGGACGAGCATACACAATGACAAATATGTTCAGTGGCAAGTCGATCCTGGCGGCAGGATTGGGAAGATCATCACAAAATATATCTCTCCCACTGTGATATATTTTGTTACACTACAGGAGCAGATGCTTTCAAACTCTTGTTACCGCACTTAGTGCTTTCCCTTCCCACAGCTTTCTCTTGCCACAGCTTTCCCTTGCCACAGCTTTCTCTTGCCACAGCTTTCTCTTGTCACAGCTTTCTCTTGCCACAGCTTTCTCTTGCCACAGCTTTCTCTTGCCACAGCTTTCCCTTGTCACAGCTTTCCCTTGCCACAGCTTTCTCTTGCCACAGCTTTCCCTTGTCACAGCTTTCCCTTGTCACAGCTTTCTCTTGCCACAGCTTTCCCTTGCCATAGCTTTCTCTTGCCACAGCTTTCTCTTGCCACAGCTTTCTCTTGCCACAGCTTTCTCTTGCCACAGCTTTCCCTTGCCACAGCTTTCTCTTGCCACAGCTTTCCCTTGCCACAGCTTTCTCTTACCACAGCTTACCCTTCCCACAGCTTACCCTTGCCACATCTTTCCCTTCTTACATCTTTCCCTTCCCACAGCTTTTCTTTGCCATCCATTTGGCGCAATATTCTCTTTATGTCACCCATCACCGTATTCCATCAACGATGTGACTGGTGGACCATCCATTCCCGCCGGACGGTGCACCCAGCCTCGCTCCTTTATACTATTTGCACTAGTTCGTTTAATTTACCTTAGTCTCCGCTGAGCCTCCGTCATAAGCCTCTTGCGTTCTCACTAAATTTTCTCACCGACATCAACCTTCCGCCGCATTAAGAGATTACGCGCTTCAAGCCTCTTCCTCGGCTCTCCTTCTTACGCCAGAATCCAGAATCAGAATCCAGAATCTGGCAGCGTTCATGCAGTTCCTTTAGTTTTCCTGCAAGGCTTTCTTCATGTATTGTTGCTGCTACTTCATTACTCATTATCTTCCTTACGTTAGATGTCGTTCATCTCAGTCAATTGTTAATCTATATTCAGTTATTTAAATGTTTTTAAATTATTTTATTATGGTAGTGCGTTTTTATTAGTTCTTAATATTTCTCAGTCTTCTTGCTGCGAATCGTCAGCTATATCTCCTCTAAGGCTGGTATATTACTGCTATAGCAACCTGTTGTGTCCTGCTGGTATACCCCTGCTATAGCAACCTGTTGTGTCCTGCTGGTATACCCCCTGCTATAGCAACCTGTTGTGTCCTGTTGGTATACCCCCCTGTTATAGCAATCTGTTGTGACCTGCTGGTATACCCCCTGCTATAGCAACCTGTTCTGTCCTGCTGGTATACCCCCTGCTATAGCAACCTGTTGTGTCCTGCTGGTATACCCCCCTGTTATAGCAATCTGTTGTGACCTGCTGGTATACCCCCTGCTATAGCAATCTGTTGTGTCCTGCTGGTATACCCCCCTGCTATAGCAATCTGTTGTGACCTGCTGGTATACCCCCTGCTATAGCAACCTGTTCTGTCCTGCTGGTATACCCCCTGCTATAGCAACCTGTTGTGTCCTGCTGGTATACCCCCCTGTTATAGCAATCTGTTGTGACCTGCTGGTATACCCCCTGCTATAGCAATCTGTTGTGTCCTGCTGGTATACCCCCCTGTTATAGCAATCTGTTGTGACCTGCTGGTATACCCCCCTGTTATAGCAATCTGTTGTGTCCTGCTGGTATACCCCCCTGCTATAGCAATCTGTTGTGACCTGCTGGTATACCCCCCTGTTATAGCAATCTGTTGTGACCTGCTGGTATACCCCCCTGCTATAGCAATCTGTTGTGTCCTGCTGGTATACCCCCCTGCTATAGCAATCTGTTGTGTCCTGCTGGTATACCCCCTGCTATAGCAATCTGAAACGATCTTATGGCATTGTTCTGATGGAATGTGGACCCCCGAGAGAAAATCCCCGGGTACTGCCGAAGGACCTCCACTACTGGCCTATGAGGCCCTGAAGGATGATCTCCACTACTGGCCTATGAGGCCCTGAAGGATGATCTCCACTACTGCCCTATGAGGCCCTGAAGGATGATCTCCACTACTGCCCTATGGGGCCCTGAAGAATGATCTCCACTACTGGCCTATGGGGCCCTGAAGGATGATCTCCACTACTGGCCTATGGGGCCCTGAAGGATGATCTCCACTACTGGCCTATGGGGCCCTGAAGGATGATCTCCACTACTGCCCTATGGGCCCTGAAAAATGATCTCCACTACTGGCCTATGGGGCCTGAAGGATGATCTCCACTACTGGCCTATGGGGCTCTGAAGGATGATCTCCACTACTGGCCTATGGGGCTCTGAAGGATGATCTCCACTACTGGCCTATGGGGCCCTGAAAAATGATCTCCACTACTGCCCTATGGGCTCTGAAGGATGATCTCCACTACTGGCCTATGGGGCCCTGAAAAATGATCTCCACTACTGCCCTATGGGGCCCTGAAGGATGATCTCCACTACTGGCCTATGGGGCCCTGAAGAATGATCTCCACTACTGCCCTATGGGGCTCTGAAGGATGATCTCCACTACTGGCCTATGGGCCCTGAAAAATGATCTCCACTACTGCCCTATGGGCCCTGAAGGATGATCTCCACTACTGGCCTATGGGGCTCTGAAGGATGATCTCCACTACTGGCCTATGGGGCCCTGAAGGATGATCTCCACTACTGCCCTATGGGCTCTGAAGGATGATCTCCACTACTGGCCTATGGGGCCCTGAAAAATGATCTCCACTACTGCCCTATGGGGCCCTGAAGGATGATCTCCACTACTGGCCTATGGGGCCCTGAAGAATGATCTCCACTACTGCCCTATGGGGCCCTGAAGAATGATCTCCACTACTGCCCCATAGGCCAGTAGTGAGATCATTCTTAGGGCCCCATAGGGCAGTAGAATGATCTCCTACAGGCCCCATAGGGCAGTAGTGGAGATCATTCTTCAGGGCCCCATAGGGCAGTAGTGGAGATCATTCTTCAGGGCCCCATAGGCCAGTAGTGGAGATCATCCTTCAGGGCCCCATAGGGCAGTAGTGGAGATCATTTTTCAGGGCCCCATAGGCCAGTAGTGGAGATCATCCTTCAGAGCCCCATAGGGCAGTAGTGGAGATCATCCTTCAGGGCCCCATAGGCCAGTAGTGGAGATCATCCTTCAGAGCCCCATAGGCCAGTAGTGGAGATCATCCTTCAGGGCCCCATAGGGCAGTAGTGGAGATCATTTTTCAGGGCCCATAGGCCAGTAGTGGAGATCATCCTTCAGAGCCCCATAGGGCAGTAGTGGAGATCATTCTTCAGGGCCCCATAGGCCAGTAGTGGAGATCATCCTTCAGGGCCCCATAGGGCAGTAGTGGAGATCATTTTTCAGGGCCCATAGGCCAGTAGTGGAGATCATCCTTCAGAGCCCCATAGGGCAGTAGTGGAGATCATTTTTCAGGGCCCCATAGGCCAGTAGTGGAGATCATCCTTCAGAGCCCCATAGGCCAGTAGTGGAGATCATCCTTCAGAGCCCCATAGGCCAGTAGTGGAGATCATCCTTCAGGGCCCCATAGGCCAGTAGTGGAGATCATTTTTCAGGGCCCCATAGGGCAGTAGTGGAGATCATCCTTCAGGGCCCCATAGGCCAGTAGTGGAGATCATCCTTCAGGGCCCCATAGGCCAGTAGTGGAGATCATCCTTCAGGGCCCCATAGGCCAGTAGTGGAGATCATTCTTCAGGGCCCCATAGGGCAGTAGTGGAGATCATCCTTCAGGGCCTCATAGGGCAGTAGTGGAGATCATCCTTCAGGGCCTCATAGGCCAGTAGTGGAGATCATCCTTCAGGGCCTCATAGGCCAGTAGTGGAGGTCCTTCGGCAGTACCCCGGGGATTTTCTCTCGGGGGTCCACATTCCATCAGAACAATGCCATAAGATCGTTTCAGATTGCTATAGCAGGGGTATACCAGCAGGACACAACAGATTGCTATAGCAGGGGGGTATACCAGCAGGACACAACAGATTGCTATAGCAGGGGGGTATACCAGCAGGTCACAACAGATTGCTATAACAGGGGGGTATACCAGCAGGTCACAACAGATTGCTATAGCAGGGGGGTATACCAGCAGGACACAACAGATTGCTATAACAGGGGGGTATACCAGCAGGTCACAACAGATTGCTATAACAGGGGGGTATACCAGCAGGACACAACAGATTGCTATAGCAGGGGGTATACCAGCAGGTCACAACAGATTGCTATAACAGGGGGGTATACCAGCAGGACACAACAGGTTGCTATAGCAGGGGGTATACCAGCAGGACAGAACAGGTTGCTATAGCAGGGGGTATACCAGCAGGTCACAACAGATTGCTATAGCAGGGGGGTATACCAGCAGGACACAACAGATTGCTATAGCAGGGGTATACCAGCAGGTCACAACAGATTGCTATAACAGGGGGGTATACCAGCAGGACACAACAGGTTGCTATAGCAGGGGGTATACCAGCAGGACAGAACAGGTTGCTATAGCAGGGGGTATACCAGCAGGTCACAACAGATTGCTATAACAGGGGGGTATACCAACAGACACAACAGGTTGCTATAGCAGGGGTATACCAGCAGGACACAACAGGTTGCTATAGCAGGGGTATACCAGCAGGACACAACAGGTTGCTATAGCAGTAATATACCAGCCTTAGAGGAGATATAGCTGACGATTCGCAGCAAGAAGACTGAGAAATATTAAGAACTAATAAAAACGCACTACCATAATAAAATAATTTAAAAACATTTAAATAACTGAATATAGATTAACAATTGACTGAGATGAACGACATCTAACGTAAGGAAGATAATGAGTAATGAAGTAGCAGCAACAATACATGAAGAAAGCCTTGCAGGAAAACTAAAGGAACTGCATGAACGCTGCCAGATTCTGGATTCTGATTCTGGATTCTGGCGTAAGAAGGAGAGCCGAGGAAGAGGCTTGAAGCGCGTAATCTCTTAATGCGGCGGAAGGTTGATGTCGGTGAGAAAATTTAGTGAGAACGCAAGAGGCTTATGACGGAGGCTCAGCGGAGACTAAGGTAAATTAAACGAACTAGTGCAAATAGTATAAAGGAGCGAGGCTGGGTGCACCGTCCGGCGGGAATGGATGGTCCACCAGTCACATCGTTGATGGAATACGGTGATGGGTGACATAAAGAGAATATTGCGCCAAATGGATGGCAAAGAAAAGCTGTGGGAAGGGAAGATGTAAGAAGGGAAAGATGTGGCAAGGGTAAGCTGTGGGAAGGGTAAGCTGTGGTAAGAGAAAGCTGTGGCAAGGGAAAGCTGTGGCAAGAGAAAGCTGTGGCAAGGGAAAGCTGTGGCAAGAGAAAGCTGTGGCAAGAGAAAGCTGTGGCAAGAGAAAGCTGTGGCAAGAGAAAGCTATGGCAAGGGAAAGCTGTGGCAAGAGAAAGCTGTGACAAGGGAAAGCTGTGACAAGGGAAAGCTGTGGCAAGAGAAAGCTGTGGCAAGGGAAAGCTGTGACAAGGGAAAGCTGTGGCAAGAGAAAGCTGTGGCAAGAGAAAGCTGTGGCAAGAGAAAGCTGTGACAAGAGAAAGCTGTGGCAAGAGAAAGCTGTGGCAAGGGAAAGCTGTGGCAAGAGAAAGCTGTGGGAAGGGAAAGCACTAAGTGCGGTAACAAGAGTTTGAAAGCATCTGCTCCTGTAGTGTAACAAAATATATCACAGTGGGAGAGATATATTTTGTGATGATCTTCCCAATCCTGCCGCCAGGATCGACTTGCCACTGAACATATTTGTCATTGTGTATGCTCGTCCCTTCACTTTCTAGTGTGTGGTTTGGTCAACATCTCTCTCTCTCTCTCTCATGTATGTATATATATATATATATATATATATATATATATATATATATATATATAAATATTATATAAAGTTTAGGGTTAGGAAAGACCTGGGTAAATACTGGTTCGCAAACAGGGTTGTCGATATATGGAACACATTCCTGGGTAATTATAGTGGCCCATAATAGACGTGGGATGGCTTGATTGTTTCAAGCGCGGGTTAGACATACATATGAATGAGTTTGTGTGTATATAAACAGGACTATATGGCCACTATAGCCTTATCCTTTGTGTTCTGATAATGTTCTTCAATACAACTTTTGTTTAGATATTTTTGTTTGGCTGCGAATCAATGCATAATCCCGGTATTAAAAGCAGGCAAAAGTTACTCCCTCCATACTCAGCCTTTGTTGGTCTGACATACATGGTGGTATACAGGGTCCTGAACGATTCCTTACACAGGTTTCTAAAGGTAGTTCTTATGTTGGCCAGTCTAACATATGCCGCTGATGATGTCCTTTTGATGTGGGTCTCTGGGGAGAGGTTCGGTGTGATATCAACCCCCAGATCTTTCTATTTGACTCTTGCAGGATTTCACCTCCAGATGATACCTTGTGTTCAGCCTCCTGCTCCCTTCGCCTAATTTCATCACCTTACACTTTCCTGAGTTGAACTTAGCAGCCATTTTCTAGACCATTCCTCCGGTTTGTCCAGGTCATCCTCTGTCTATCTTCATCTGTCTTGATTTTTCTCATAATTTTTGCATCATCAGCAAACACTGAGAGGAATGAGTCCATACCATCTGGAAGATCGTTTACATATATTAGAAACAGGATGGGTCCAAGTACAGAGCCCTGTGGGACTCCGCTGGTGAAATCTCGCCACCCTTATGTCTCCCCCCCCCCCTCACAGTTACTCGTTGTTTCCTGTTGCTTAGATACTCCCTTATCCACTGGAGCACCGTACCTTTTATTCCTGCCTGTTGCCCCAACTTCTTTAGCAACGTTTTATGGGGAACTGTGTCAAAGGCTTTATGACAGTCCAAGAAAATGCAGTCTGCCCACACTTCTCTTTCTTGCCTAATTTTTGTTGCTTGGTCATAGAATTTTATTAAACCTGTGAAGCACGATTTATCATATCTGAACCAATGCTGTGGTGTGCTACAAAAATATTTCCCTTCAGATGCTCTACGAGCCTTTTCCGCAAGGTCTTCTCCTTGTGTGTGTGTGTGTGTGTGTGTGTGTTGTATGTGTGTGTGTATGTGTGTGTGTGTGTGTGTACTCACCTAGTTGTCACCTAGTTGTGCTTGCGGGGGTTGAGCTCTGGCTCTTTGGTCCCGCCTCTCAACCGTCAATCAACAGGTGTACAGTTTCCTGAGCCTAATGGGCCTCTATCATATCTACACTTGAAACTGTGTATGGAGTCAGCCTCCACCACATCGCTTCCTGAATGCATTCCATTTGTCAACCAACCACTCTGACACTAAAAAAGTTCTTTCTAATATCTCTGTGGCTCATTTGGGCACTCAGTTTCCACCTGTGTCCCCTAGTGCGTGTGCCCCTTGTGTTAAACAGCCTGTCTTTATCAACCCTGTCGATTCCCCTGAGAATCTTGAATGTGGTGATCATGTCCCCCCTAACTCTTCTGTCTTCCAACGAAGTGAGGTTTAATTCCTGCAGTCGCTCCTCGTAGCTCATACCTCTCAGCTCGGGTACTAGTCTGGTGGCAAACCATTTGAACCTTTTCCAGTTTAGTCTTATGCTTGACTAGATAGGGACTCCATGCTGGAGCCGCATACTCTAGGATTGGTCTGACATATGTGGTATATAATGTTCTGAAAGATTCCTTACACAAGTTTCTAAAGGCCGTTCTTATGTTAGCCAACCTGGCATATGCTGCTGATGTTATCCTCTTGATATGAGCTTCAGGGGACAGGTCTGGCGTGATATCAACCCCAGGTCTTTCTCTCTCTCTGACTCTTGAAGTATTTCATCTCCCAAATGATACATTTTATCTGGTCTCCTGCTTCCTACCCCTATCTTCATTACATTACATTTGCTTGGGTTAAACTCTAACAGCCATTTGTTCGACCATTCCTGCAGCTTGTCCAGGTCTTCTTGAAGTCTCAAGCTGTCCTCCTCTGTCTTAATCCTTCTCATAATTTTGGCGTCGTCAGCAAACATTGAGAGGAATGAGTCTATGTGTGTGTGTGTGTGTGTGTGTGTGGTGTGTGTGTGTGTGTGTGTGTGTGTGTGTGTGTGTGTGTGTGTGTGTGTGTGTGTGTGTGTGTGTGTGTGTGTGTGTGTGTGTGTGTGTGTGTGTGAGTACTCGCCTATTTGTGCCTGCAGGATCGAGTATTGACTCTTGGATCCCGCCTTTCGAGCCATCGGTTGTTTACAGCAATGACTCCGGTCCCATTTCCCTATCATATCTAGTTTTAAAATTATAAATAGAGTTTGCTTCCACAACCTGTTCCTTAAGTGCATTCCATTTTGCCACTACTCTCACGCTAAAAGAAAACTTCCTACATCTCTGTGACTCACCCTGAGTTTCCAACTTACATCCATGTCCCCTCGTTCTGTTAATATTACGTGTCGTGTCCCATCCTTCGTAACTCTGGGACGAGCCTCGTCGCGAACTTCTGAACCTTTTGTAGTTTCCTTATGTGTTTCTTCAGGTGGGGACTCCATGATGGCGTCGGCATACTCTAAGACTGGTCTCACGTAGGCAGTGTGGCCCTAAAAGCCTCCTCACTTAGGTTTCTAAATGATGTTCTAACTTTTGCCATTGTATAGTTCGCTGCTGTCGTTATCCTATTTATATGTGCCTCAGGAATTAGATTAGGTGTTACGCCCACTCCCAGGTCTCTTTCTCGAATCGTCGCAGGTAGGCAGTTCCCCTTCATTGTAAATTGTCCGTTTGGTCTCCTATCACCTTGATCCCATTTCCATAACTTTACATTTGCTCGTGTTGAATTCAAGTAGCCATTTCTCTGACCATGTCTGCATCCTGTTCAAATCCTCTTGGATGATCTACAATCCTCATCTGTCACAACTCCTCTCATTAACTTTGCGTCATCCGCGAACATCGACATGTAGGATTCTACTCATTTACGTATATTGGAAATTGAACTGGTCCCAGCACCGATCCTCGTGGTACTCCACTCGTTACTGTTCACAAGTCTGACTTCTCGCCCCTTTCTGTTACTCTCTGGCTCCTTCCTGTTAGGTAGTTCCTTAACCATGCTAGGGTCTTTCCGCTTACTCCTGCCTGCCTCTCAAGTTGAATAGCAGTCTCATGTGCTTGGTACTGTATCAAAGGCATTTTGGCAGTCTAGAAATATGCAGTCTGTCCAACCTTCTCTGTCCTGTCTTACTTATCCTTGTTATTTTATCATAGAATTCCAAAAGATTTGTTAGGCAAGATTTCCTTGTCCAGAACCCATGTTGATGTTAGCTTACAACCCTAATGCTCTCCAGGTGTGCAACAAGTCTTAGCCTAATTATTCTTTCAAGTATTTTGCAGGGGATGCTTGTCAGTGATACGGGTCTGTTGTTAAGTGCCTCCTCTCTATCTCCTTTCTTGAAAATCGATACGTTGCCTTCTTTCAGCAACCTGGGCAATTCTCCCGAGTGACTCATAAGTGACTCATTAAAGATCATTGCCAGAGGACGCTTAGGGCCTGCGCTGCCTCTTTTAGTATCCACGGTGTTTGCTTACATCCACTCACCTAGTTGTGCTTTGCGGGGGTGAGCTTCGTCTCTTTGATCCCACCTTTCAACCGTCAATCACAGGTGTACAGATTCCTGAAGCTTCTCGAGCTGTATCATATCTACATTTGAAGCTGTGTATGGAGTCAGCCTCCACCACATCATTCCTAGTGTCATTCCATTTACTAACTACTCTGACACTGAAAAAGTTCTTCCTAATGGCCTCTGTAATTCATTTTGGGACTCAGTTTCTACCTGTGTCCCCTTGTGCGTGTACCACCCGTTTTAAATAATCCTCTCATGTCTACCCTATCAATTCCCTTGAGGATTTGTATGTGGTGATCGTGTCTCCCCGAGCTCTTTGTCTTCCAGTGGCGTGAGGTGCAGTTCACGCAATCTTTCCTCGTAACTCAGTCTCTCATTGTGTGTGTGAACGTGTGAGTGTGTCGGTGTAACTTTTCGATAGTTAGACCAAATTGCACATTTACATTCATTAACAAAAACTTTATTTCCAATTATCACTTCTTTATGACTCTGACTTGTTAATTGTAGTTTTTTAATCAAAATTGTAATTGGTAGACTTGATCAAAGGAGACGACAAGAAGTGGCTGAAGAAATTCGAGGTACGATTAACGAACACGAAGCACTAAAGGAAGAGAAGAGAAGAGGCTTTTGATAAATTGAAGAATAGAGTTTGTTGCAGGTTGTTGACACTAACAATAGAGTTTGTTGCAGGTTTTGACACTAACAATAGAGTTTGTTGCAGGTGTGTTGACACTAACAATAGAGTTTGTTGCAGGTTTTGACACTAACAATAGAGTTTTTGCAGGTGTGTTGACACTAACAATAGAGTTTGTTGCAGGTGTGTTGACATAACAATAGAGTTTGTTCGTCTTAATGGCATTAATAACGAGTCTATGTAAACAAACATGAACGCCTGGTTCTGTTGGTTGAGCAGCTAATGGAACAAGAAACATGTGGGCGGGTGTGGGAAAGCAGCACACACACACACACACACACACACACACACACACACACACACACACACACACACACCACACACACACACACACACACACACACACACACACACACACACATCTGCCACAGAGCGACCAAAACGCTCACCCCGCAAACACTGTAACACAACCAACACCCCACAACAACACACACACCCACAATAAATATTGTAAGACCAATCGTAAGCCATTTTTCTTCATCGAATTTCCGTGTCGTTTCATCGTGTATAACCTGTCAAGCCT
>WNGS01163519.1:2517856-2533815 GCA_020271785.1 Procambarus virginalis | reverse complement strand
TATTTATATAAAGAAGGTCTGCCTATAATCTCTCCCTGCTAAGACCATGGAGCGCTATCCTTTTGAGTATGTTTTAAGTCATCTAAAAGGCTTAATTTAACAAAAGCGGAATACCACCTCTGGCTAGAAGAAGGGGACCCTTAACCTCGGATAAAAGCACACATAACGCATCAGAGTGGATTTTTAGGTCCCCTCCAATACTGTTTCTATGTTCGTTTATCCTACCGCCCCGTTCCTGTTGTGCTTTGTTGTGCTTTATTAGGTATTTAAAGGTTAGAAAATGGGCATTGGTTAATACATGAGTGTTTAAAGGTTATGAATTTCTTGGAGCTCCTCCGCCTCTGAAAAGGCACCGAGGATGCAGGAGGCGTTTCCCCTTATATATATATAAATTGATTTTTGATTAAGAATTGATTTTGCAATTACCATCGACAGTAAAAGAAACATAAGAAATATTGAGAAAATTCGTGTTAGAATTATTAATCTTACTTTTTCGGTCATATATATATATATATATATATATATATATATATATATATATATATATATATAATATATATATATATATAATGTGTGTGTGTGTGTGTGGTGTGTGTGTGTGTGTGTGTGTGTGTGTGTGTGTGTGTGTGTGTGTGTGTGTGTGTGTGTGTGTGTGTGTGTATACACGCCTTATGGACACAAAATATAATATATTTAGTAAACGAAATATTTTATTTATTATTTTATCACACAAGTTAATTAAGGTCGTTTTTCACTCGTAGTTGAGAAGGAAAAATGAGATTTTTAATTAAATTATTCAGTATGATGAATTGAAAGCCAAGCAATATGAACAAACATGAGATGCATGGGTGCAATACACGCATGCAAATGACTTGACTATTCCGGAAACAACACCAAAAATTACTATTTAAGTATTGTTTCAAACTTTCCTACTGGTAAAATAGAGTAAAAATAACTAAGTAAATAAATAAAATATAACAGTTTGGGAACTCTCAAGCACAACAGGGTTGTTTATAACAATAATAACTATGGGTTGTGATGATTCGAAGTCATAAAGACGATTTAGTAAGTGTAAATAAAGCCGCCATGATTAAGTAAAAGATGTATAGGTCCGAGATACAAGAGTGGACGCCTCGACCACCACGGCCCATTAGGAGAGTACACACACACACGCACTGCATCACAGCGACCATTACCCAACAAACTGGTAGAGAGTAGCAAGGTCTCTGGAGCAGGAGTCGACCAGTTCATCCTAGTGGTAGTTTAGATAACCATCCGCGTCCTCTGCAACCCTCTGGCTTATGTCAACATTTTAGCGAATTATAGGGAGTTGGCGGCTCAGTACACTGTTATATACGCTACGGTGGACGCAGCCACTCGTCTTGGAGGACGCAGGCACTCGTCTTGGTGGACGCAGGCACTCGTCTTGGAGGACGCAGCCACTTGTCTTGGAGGACGCAGGCCACTCGTCTTGGAGGACGCAGCCACTTGTCTTGGAGGACGCAGGCCACTCGTCTTGGAGGACGCAGACACTCGTCTTGGAAGACACAACGACTCGTCCTGGTGGACGCAACAACTCCTAGTGCTTCACACGGCTACCTCCACGACCGCTTCATACCCAGTTCCCTTACGAGTACTCAATTAGACTTCGTAGCCATCTTCATAAATAACTCATTTTCTCGGTAATCTTATCAATTAAACAACTCACTCTCAAGATGCTCTTTGAGCCCCTCGGCCCTGTGGTACTGCCAACGACAACCTGAAATAATAGTACTTACCTTGAGGTGGTTTCGGGGCTTAGCGTCCCCGCGGCCCGGTCCTCGACCAGGCAGGCCTCCTGTGCAAACTTGTACAAACTATTTGGTCGAAAGCACCACCAATATGTAGTGAAGATCCGCCGGTAAACCACTTTTTTGTACAATTAACCTTACATAGTCCTGAACAAAATAAAGTTAAAACCATATCTGTGAATATTCCTAGGCCTAGTTTAGCCTCGATCTCGTGGCCCTTCTTAACGAAGGCTTTGATGTCGTACAACTTTTATTAGCTGTTTATTACGGCAATTCTGATAACCAGCTCGTTATCATCATAGAGTCTCGTTGCTTTATTACCCACTCGGTCATATGGCACTCGACAAATAACTCGTTCTTGTGACGTACTGACCAGTCATCTCTTAATAAAAAAAAATATAAAAATAATAAAATACAAGCGAGAAATTTTCAGACACGCCTCGCCCAACAAGGCCTGGACCCCCCCTTCCCCCCTGGCACTATTAAATTCTCTTGTGCTTACAAACTACCAAATACGGCACTGCTGGGCACTGAGGAGTCACTTACCTGGCACTTCTCACTGCACGGCACTGCCATATCCCCCCCCCCTGGAAAGAGTGTCAGTGATATGAGCAATAAAGGAGAGAGTAAGGCAGTGAAGCGAACCAGTGACACACACAAAGGGATTTTCCCCCTTTGCGGAAATAATGTTGTAGGCAGGGGTCGGTATATTGCCACACGGGAGCCCTCGCATAGAATACATTACTGCAGGTGTATTTTTAAGTCTCGTATATTAATTTTTTTTTGTATGCATATAAATGTGTTTCTATATACACGTATATACATGCATCGACGCATCATTGGAAATATATATACTCACCCATAGCTATTGAATATATATATTGTAGGCTTCGTCCCTTTCAAAAAAAAAAAAGAAAAAATTATACCTGAACTTTTCATTTTAAATTTTGTACATAAAAAAGCTGTGAATACTTCACACCTGCTGCAGGCCGACCTTTCTAGTAGATGCGGAGCAGGAGGTTATCTTGAGTTTGTCTTGAGATGATTTCGGGGCTTAGCGTTCCCGCGGCCCGGTCCTCGACCACTCCTCTTCTGTTACACTCTCCTCCAGGAAGCAGCCCGTAGCAGCTGTCTAACTCCCAGGTACCTATTTACTACAATAAAATCGAAAAATATCTTCAAAAACCTCAAGATGTGCATAAAGTACAAATTAAAAAACATTTAAAGTGATCAATTCTGTAAGAAGTCCTCATTTTCTTCAATAAACTAGATGGAGCCAATGAACATTCCTAGTTAATAAATCATGCTGACAGTTTTGAACGGTTGCAAATACTGTGGCAATTTTTCTGAAGTAGATAGATAGGCAACGTGCTTAAATCGACAATAAAAACCCCAGTTTGTATACATTTTGAAATACAAATTGATGCAAGTAAAGCCATGCATGTAAAGCCATACGAATATGACTTTACAATGGGCCATTCATGAGTAATAAATTGAGTGTCATTATTTTGCTGCATAAATATTTGAACCAATCGATGGTGGAGAGCATTATCACCTTGACTCTAGCACACATAAGTGTGGGTGTATTTGGAGACAAATGAGAAGCTGTCTCGCATGGGTCAAAAGGCATTCTGTATTCTCCTATTTTTGTATTAAGCGGATTTTCTTCCTATTGGGGAGTATTGAACCCGCGCCACTCACAGGACGGTTATGTTGAGATGATTTCGAGGCTTTAGTGTCCCCGCGGCCCGGTCCTCGACCAGGCCTCCACCCCCAGGAAGCAGCCCGTGACAGCTGACTAACACCCAGGTACCTATTTTACTGCTAGGTAACAGGGGCATAGGGTGAAAAAAACTCTGTCCATTGTTTCTCGCCGGCGCCCGGGATCGAACCCGGGACCACAGAATCACAAGTCTAGCGTGCTGTCCGCTCAGCCGACCGGCTCCCCTGGCGCGGGAGGACGAGTGGCGCTGCCCAATAAACTCGCCATTCGGGACAAATTAAAAATAAAAAAGGAATATTTAGGTGTGGTCTCACAGTTGTTTATGAAGGGATGACAGCCATGCACGTCCTTCACACAATGTGAGGAGAAGGTGCCCCATATTGGGGACAGGTGGCACCAGATGGCACCGCACTAGTGCCACGAGATACGTATCCTCAAGCCTTCCCATCCAAAAATATAAGTACTTCTTCCAACCATTTGATCACACGTACAAAATTGACTACCGGACCCCCCCTAAAAAAAAGGTTCAAGTTTTCTATTAGATAATTAGCCCAAATTGTATTAGAAAAATTTGAAATGTATTTAAAGAGCCAAAGATAACCTTAGCTAAACTGTCAAAGCAGTCGTAAGCCAAATCTACCCTATTTTAGGCCTAGTATAACTATGTGAGGCCTAATGTGGTATGTGTGGTATAATAATCCTTAGACAGTGAGGAGTGGCGTACAGGTGAGCCGGTGACGAGGACAGTAGCTACTGTCAGTGGTGAGAGATGAGCTTCTCAGAGGCTGGAGACTGCCCAGGTAGGGAGACGGTCAGCGAGGGTCAGGCTCACAGCTGGAGGAGGCTCACAGCTGGAGGAGACTCACAGCTGGAGGAGACTCACAGCTGGAGGAAACTCACAGCTGGAGGAGACTCACAGCTGGAGGAGGCTCACAGCTGGAGGAGACTCACAGCTGGAGGAAACTCACAGCTGGAGGAGACTCACAGCTGGAGGAGACTCACAGCTGGAGGAAACTCACAGCTGGAGGAGACTCACAGCTGGAGGAGACTCACAGCTGGAGGAGACTCACAGCTGGAGGAAACTCACAGCTGGAGGAGACTCACAGCTGGAGGAGACTCACAGCTGGAGGAAACTCACAGCTGGAGGAGACTCACAGCTGGAGGGGACTCACAGCTGGAGGAGACTCACAGCTGGAGGAAACTCACAGCTGGAGGAGACTCACAGCTGGAGGAGACTCACAGCTGGAGGAGACTCACAGCTGGAGGAAACTCACAGCTGGAGGAGACTCACAGCTGGAGGAGACTCACAGCTGGAGGAGACTCACAGCTGGACGAGACTCACAGCTGGAGGAGACTCACAGCTGGAGGAGACTCACAGCTGGAGGAGACTCACAGCTGGACGAGACTCACAGCTGGAGGAGACTCACAGCTGGACGAGACTCACAGCTGGAGGAGGCTCACAGCTGGAGGAGACTCTGCTCAGCCCAGCTGCTGGCTAAAAGTAATTACCTAGATGTAGTTCAATGCAATGTTTTAATTCTTTCGTTTATATTATCATAATTACATTTAAATTATGTATTGGAATAGCTGTGACATTTTCTTCACTTAATTCCATTTTTTTCAGATTCTTACGATGTTCTTGTCTTTCTGACATTTGTGATTTAAGATCACATGTTTCATCGTTCTGTTGCTCCTCATTTTGAACATTGCTTTTCTGTTGGCTTGATCCTTTCTTCTGAAAATCTTAAATGTCGTTAACATGTCTCCCATCATCTTTCTCTCATTGAGTGTTGTGAGGGGTATTTCCTCAAGACTTCCGTCATAGCTATATGTCCCTTTACCTAAGGAACGAGCCTTGCATGTATTTTGACATACAGTTGGATTTGTTTTCATTAAGGCGGGGTCAGTATTCACGCTGGTCAGTATTCATGCTGGGTCAGTATTCACGCTGGGTCAGTATTCATGCTGGGTCAGTATTCACGCTGGGTCAGTATTCATGCTGGGTCAGTATTCATGCTGGGTCAGTATTCACGCTGGGTCAGTATTCATGCTGGGTCAGTATTCATGCTGGGTCAGTATTCATGCTGGGTCAGTATTCACGCTGGGTCAGTATTCATGCTGGGTCAACTCCCGTGTGTTGCTGTATGTATATAAGGACGGGACGTGGCTGTATATAAGGACGGGACGTGGCTGTATATAAGGACGGGACGTGGCTGTATATGAGGACGGGACGTGGCTGTATATGAGGACGGGACGTGGCTGTATATAAGGACGGGACGTGGCTGTATATGAGGACGGGACGTGGCTGTATATAAGGACGGAACGTGGCTGTATATGAGGACGGGACGTGGCTGTATATGAGGACAGGACGTGGCTGTATATGAGGACGGGACGTGGCTGTATATAAGGACGGAACGTGGCTGTATATGAGGACGGGACGTGGCTGTATATGAGGACGGGACGTGGCTGTATATGAGGACGGGACGTGGCTGTATATAAGGACGGGACGTGGCTGTATATGAGGACGGGACGTGGCTGTATATGAGGACGGGACGTGGCTGTATATAAGGACGGGACGTGGCTGTATATGAGGACGGGACGTGGCTGTATATGAGGACGGGACGTGGCTGTATATAAGGACGGGACGTGGCTGTATATGAGGACGGGACGTGGCTGTATATAAGGACGGGACGTAGACGTATATAAGGACGGGACGTGGCTGTATTTAAGGACGGGACGTAGACGTATATAAGGACGGGACGTAGACGTATATAAGGACGGGACGTGGCTGTTTATAAGTACGGGACGTGGCTGTACGTCCACACATATCGGGACAGTTTTGCCCGGAACTAACTGCTCACGGACCGTAACTGCCGCGAGGCAAAACAATACTGAACGAGTTTGTTTGATTTCATTTCCTTTGAGATCTTCTGAGACGGGGTCGAGGAGCTCTGCAACACGCCGCTAGGTCATGTAGTAATAATTGAATTCCTCAAATTACTTAGCGAAATTGTAATTAATTTTTGTCAATAATGATATTAATAATCATAATAATGTAGTTGACATTTAGGCTGTGGACCAAATATTGGAAAACGGGAAATTCAGAACCAGATTTACTTACAAGAACGACCTGCTAATCCATTCAGATCCATATTCCCAATTACTGCTGGATGAAGCACAGGTGTCCAATCATTCTACATTATCCTGGATTCGAACTCAGGTTTCCTAGCTTGAGAGTAGGGTGTACTGACCACTATGCCACGTGGTTAGACTGGGGTGTTAACAGTTAACCTTAATAATGCTGTCAGCTAAAAAGTAAATATGATTATTTTAGATGTGTCAGAGGGAGACACATAGAGTAAGGAGAGGATGTGTCAGAGGGAGACACATAGAGCGAGGAGAGGATGTGTCAGAGGGAGACACATAGAGCCAGGAGAGGATGTGTCAGAGGGAGACACATAGAGCAAGGAGAGGATGTGTCAGAGGGAGACACATAGAGCAAGGAGAGGATGTGTCAGAGGGAGACACATAGAACGAGGAGAGGATGTGTCAGAGGGAGACACATAGAGCGAGGAGAGGATGTGTCAGAGGGAGACACATAGAGCCAGGAGAGGATGTGTCAGAGGGAGACACATAGAGCAAGGAGAGGATGTGTCAGAGGGAGACACATAAAGCAAAGAGAGGATGTGTCAGAGGGAGACACATAGAGCAAGGAGAGGATGTGTCAGAGGGAGACACATAGAGCAAGGAGAGGATGTGTGAGAGGGAGACACATAGAGCCAGGAGAGGATGTGTCAGAGGGAGACACATAGAGCCAGGAGAGGATGTGTGAGAGGGAGACACATAGAGCCAGGAGAGGATGTGTCAGAGGGAGACACATAGAGCAAGGAGAGGATGTGTCAGAGGGAGACACATAGAGCCAGGAGAGGATGTGTCAGAGGGAGACACATAGAGCAAGGAGAGGATGTGTCAGAGGGAGACACATAGAGCAAGGAGAGGATGTGTGAGAGGGAGACACATAGAGCCAGGAGAGGATGTGTCAGAGGGAGACACATAGAGCCAGGAGAGGATGTGTCAGAGGGAGACACATAAAGCAAAGAGAGGATGTGTCAGAGGGAGACACATAGAGCAAGGAGAGGATGTGTCAGAGGGAGACACATAGAGCAAGGAGAGGATGTGTGAGAGGGAGACACATAGAGCCAGGAGAGGATGTGTCAGAGGGAGACACATAGAGCAAGGAGAGGATGTGTCGGAGGGAGACACATAGAGCAAGGAGAGGATGTGTCAGAGGGAGACACATAGAGCCAGGAGAGGATGTGTCAGAGGGAGACACATAGAGCCAGGAGAGGATGTGTCAGAGGGAGACACATAAAGCAAAGAGAGGATGTGTCAGAGGGAGACACATAGAGCAAGGAGAGGATGTGTCAGAGGGAGACACATAGAGCAAGGAGAGGATGTGTGAGAGGGAGACACATAGAGCCAGGAGAGGATGTGTCAGAGGGAGACACATAGAGCAAGGAGAGGATGTGTCGGAGGGAGACACATAGAGCAAGGAGAGGATGTGTCAGAGGGAGACACATAAAGCAAAGAGAGGATGTGTCAGAGGGAGACACATAGAGCCAGAAGAGGATGTGTCAAACGGACACACACACACACACACATAGAGCACGAGAGTCCTCATGATAAATGAAAACAATAACAAATAATGAACCTCTGATGAGTCTCTACCTTCCTCTCGTTCCTTCATGAAACTTGCTGTTTTTCTTCTTTCCCAATTACATCATTCGCCAATTTCATCTCTTCCCCTATTTCACCTTTCACCCATTTGACCACTCAGCTATAACTGAGGAACTAGCGAGAAAAACTATATCTGTGCTAAAGGAACTAGGAAGTTGGAAATATAGCTAAACTTGGAGAACTAGCAGGTGAAGATATAACTAACTAGATCAATTAGCAGATGAGGATACAGGTTTATGACGGAAACTATTGGGCAGAGATGTATATATCCTTGAGGACCTACCCTAGAGAAACTAGTAGACTGTGAATAGCTATACTAGAGGAGGAGCGACCTTAAAATCCGTTTAAAAGAACACTGGATTATTACATGTCATTCAACTCTGGATTGGGCAGCACCTTTAACCCTAGTCACTGATTGGTTATGCTAACCAATTAGCTAAAAAACAATCACAAAAAACGTTGAGAAAAGCTTTAGTGCAGGAAGGCGGGGATCGAACGAGGTTCATGGGGTCACCCATGATGCGCGTGTCTTAACCCCTGGACCACGATGTGTATATAAGTTACATAATCTTATGTAGTTTCTGGAGCCAGCTCACCTGACCTCATATCACGTGACCTCACGTGAAATCACATCACGTGACGTTACGTAAAATGATCTACGAGTGAGTGAATAGGCTTTAACTAGTAAGGGAGAGAGGAGAAAGAGGAAGGGGGGATACACAGAGGGAAACAAAAGTGGAGGGGGTAGAGAGAGAGAGAAGAAATAAACAGGGTGAAAGAGAAAAAGAATAAGATTATGAAGAACAAGAGAAAAAAGTGTGCACAAGAGGTTGAGGAAGCAAGATATTAGCACCGCTCTGGAGTTATCTTATGAAGAACGGTAGCATTAAATTGAAGTTATATTTTGGATAAATATATCTAAGAGAATGGAGCGTACCCACTCAATCCTCCTCTTCCTCCAGCACAACAACGGCCCACAATAAAGATTGACAATCACCAGGAAATTGGGTCACACGAATACAAATAGGAGAATTTTAAACCTAATTCAATCAATTATTTCGTCAGACATAATTGTTTGAGTAGATCAAACAATTGTTGATATTGTTTAAGAACATCAACACCTGGTGTTAGTACTCATAAGTGCTGAAGATGGATGAATTCCATTCATTCCATTTATGCAATGGAATAAATTTGAATGGAATGGAATAAATTCCATTTATTAAAAAAAGATAATTAACAGTTATTAGGGGATCGGGGAGTTGTGGATTTTCTTCAAGTGTCTAGACGCAGAGGCCGAAGGTACTATTATTATTATCTTATAANATTTATTAGTTTATAATAAATGTAGATACTTTATAACGAAATGTAAAAATTATAATTAATATTTCAGGTGAAGCACAGAGGTCGACCCCTAGAGACAATACACAACCACACCTCTGTGTATCCTGGGGGACACAGGAGGACGACACTATACACACCTTCACATCTGTGTATACAGAAATACTAAAAATATGTGAAAAACAGCTCAATGTTTTTTGTTTTCCCAAATTGACGATGGACTAGTTTCCTCCTACTAATTATGCACAAAGTTTATAGATGAAATTGTTAGAAAATAGCCATATTCTCTATTTACATTTAAATAACAATTATGATTAATAAAGAAAGCCACAAATGGGTGAAGAAAGCGAGAGATCTGAAGCCAACGGATATAATATATATATATATATATATATATATATATATATATATATATATATATATATATATATATAATATATATATATATATATATATAAATGTGGAGGTATGCAAATGTGGAGGTCTTAATAACCCTGCAGAGGTTGATAGGCCTCATAAACCCAACACCTAACTAAATCACGTAAGTTTTTAAAACAATCAGAGGTACTACAATCTTGATTTATACAAACTATTTACATATTTACCAGTTAATTGTGCTTTGAGTTGGCCAAATATTTATGAGTAATATGAGTAGAGAGCGTCTCTATAACGGGGCTAAAAACTAATAACTCAAGCCACACGTATGAGGTGACCGAAAGTGGCGAAGTTTCGAACTGTTCTGGACCATAATTAAGTCGTGCCTCTTACGACCGAACTGTTGCTGTAAGGGTCCCGGATGGACCGAAACGTCGTCACTATCACACCAAATGTTTGTATATGGTGATGTAAATATCACGCAAATATTGCAACTAAGTAAAGGTATATTATCCGTCTTCGCAGCTCTACAGGTCTGGGACTCTCAAGATGGTCAGGGGTCAGAGGTCCGTGAATCCTAAGATTACCGTCCACGTCTTCAGTGTACGATGTCCAGCACCGGTGAGGAATGATAATCAGTACTGTGGATTACACCCCCCCCCCTCCTCTCCCTCCTTCTCTTCTTATGTTAAGTTACTTGATGACTCACAGACTCAATTGAGCAGGAACAACCAATTTACACTGGCACATAAATCATTCACTCACACCACTTGCTCAACCATTCACTCACACCACTTGCTCAACCATGCACTCACACTACTTGCTCAACCATGCACTCACACCACTTGCTCAACCATGCACTCACGCCACAGCTTGCTCAGCCGTACATTCACATAGCAACCTCTGTCAAAATTATACACTTATCGCCACTTACTGATTAGTACCAACCACTCTTACTGGACCCCAAAGGCCAAGACACACCCTATCAGGTCTTGGCTATCAATCTCTTGACTGTGGTATCCCTGCCTATCCGGCTGATGGACCTCTAAATTAGACTAGTGACAGGATAAATTGACCTTCACACGGGGGACACGCCTTCCAAGCCTCCCTGGGGATGGGAGTCTCTCACAAGGTGAGGACTCCTCGGACGGGCTCACCATAGCCCCGTGCTACTTGGAACTTGTTCCAGGTAGCGAATCCTGAACAACATCCTCGGGCAGCGGGCGAGGAGACACAACGAGGCAGAGTTCAACGTGCTAGAAGAATGAAAGCATTACTGACTACAGTCAAGCTGGGAGCTAGCAGCTCCTACAGTCCAGCTGGGGGCTAGCAGCTCCTACAGTCAAGCTGGGAGCTAGCAGCTCCTACAGTCAAGCTGGGAGCTAGCAGCTCCTACAGTCAAGCTGGGAGCTAGCAGCTCCTACAGTCAAGCTGGTAGCTAGCAGCTCCTACAGTCAAGCTGGGAGCTAGCAGCTCCTACAGTCAAGCTGGGAGCTAGCAGCTCCTACAGTCCAGCTGGGGGCTAGCAGCTCCTACAGTCAAGCTGGGAGCTAGCAGCTCCGACCTGGTTGTGTGAAGTCAGTGGAAAGCTTGTTGCTTACGTCGCTCCATAAGTACTTGTTGTTGTTGTTGTTTAAGATTCGCTACCTGGAACAAAAAGTTCCAAGTAGCACGGGCTATGGCGAGCCCGTAGTCCATAAGTACTTGTTACCGTGCTTGCTTCCAGTTTCCTTCTCTACAGGGAAGTCAATGAGCAATGCAATACATAACAATAAGTGTCAAATTTCTTGGCAAACAATTTTGAATGTGTCGAAGTGAAATACTTTTGTTTTAACTGAGATGAAAACATTATGGAAACTCTTACCAATATAAATATTTAAGAGCACTTCTGTATAAATGTTTAAAAATAGTTTGGATAAACAGTTGCCTTTAACACAGAGACTCACAACAATCCTTTCATTAAAAAAGCCACGTGTGTATTCAGTAATATGCTGATACTAGACTTCCATTGTGCAACTTTTGTGCAACCTTATAAATTATATAAATCATAATTTCAGGAACTCTGCTTTGTTTCAGTACACAATTTATTATTTTCCATAATATAGCTGAACATCCATGACTCATCCTCGCTAAAAGCAAATCAAATTAACCCGCCGTGATCTTCCACTTGAATTACGTAAATAAGTTTCCCGCCAGCGCCCTCGGCGAGTAAGACCTCATGATAATACACAACATATTTTCTTAGACGCTAGAGATTCGTCAATATTTACAACGGTACACTAACAAGATCAAGACCTAAGGGGGGTTAGGTTCGGACGAACAGGGCACTGGTAGAGCACGAGAAGTGAGGTCTGGAGAGTACAAGCAACCCATTGTGTGTTGGACTGGGCCCCTCCCTGGCTCACCAAGCACGTTGTTGCCCACACCACGCCCACGGGCCCACTCTAGGGGCCCACCCCAGCCGTCCTCACCACTCGAATGGACAAATAAGCACCATTTTCATAACAATTTTGCTTTACACATTTTTATCGGGCGCTGATCAATGTATAAAGAAAAAGATACGTGATAAATTATCGTTTAAATTTGATCAAGAACTGACTTAGTAACCTTAACCTATTCTCAATATGTCTTGTTAATTAATACTGCCTAACGTAAGCCACATAATACTGTCTTATATATAGCAACTCAGGCATCACTTTAAATAAGTTATGTTAATTAAGCTTTTCCGGCTGTCTGGTGGAGTCATTGTCATCCATAAACCAGCCAATGGTATTACCTAGACTTGCTGTACCATACACTCACACCACTTGCTCTACCATACACTCACACTTGCTCTAGCTGATAGAGTCAGTGAGGACGCTGCTGCTCTACTCTCATGACCTTTCCACTTCCAATCTTAAGAAGTGAAATGAATCCCACCTTCCAGAGGATTGTAAAATTGTAAATCATTCGTAATAAAACACCAAGACCAATCTCGTATAAACGTGGCACAGAAACCTCCTATGATTCTCATGAAACTTCGAAAACTCCGGTTTTTCCTATTTAGAAACGTGGTGAAACATTGAGCATTAGAACAACTCAAGAAATGCATCGTTTTCACACAATAAAATACATTCAAAACTTCGTTGTTAAGGCCAGGAAAGTTCCGGTGTTGTGGGGGGGGGGGGGTGCTCGCTACAACACGTCCTGTCGGCGCAGATATTTCAAACCTTTCTTCCGCGAGAGAAAGTTAAAAGATTATATTATTTAACAGCCATCATACTTCATGCACATTTCCTTAACAGTATGACGTCAAACCCGTAAATCTGTAGAAAATGTGTGGCCGTTAGACACACCTGGGGGATATATCTGGCTGTGTTGTAAACTCCCGCCCACAGAGGTATGGTGAGTATAACTGTGATAAATGTTATTCTTGGTTTACCGGGGCCAGGTAAACTCCGTGATATATTTTAGTATATTCATGTCGAACAGGGCACTAAGAAAAAAATATATATATAATTTATAAAAAATAATATATAAAAATTATATATTATATATATGCTGGTTGCCGGTTTTCTTGCTCTTGAAGCAGATTATTAACTCTGTCTTTTGGTTGGTGATGATATGGGTCACGTTTCTACCAATAGTGCCTTTCACTCTCCATCTCATAAGTGAAACTTAGCCCAGAACTTCGTGCGAATGCATCCTTGATCCGCAGCAAGCGCTCAATATCAGGCACCGGTAAGAATATGTCATCAGCATACCTACAATGGACGTCAGGTTTTAGTTCCATGTAAACAAGAACGTTCCGCTCAATTGTTCCTGCGTAAAAAAAATCGCAAATAGGACACTAAAGACGACACTATCTACTGCTTTGTACACGAGACCATCAGGGCGAGGAAGGGTGCCTCTTTAGTACATACTTCCAGTACTTTTTTTCTAAGTATTCATTCTGGGACGTCAAGAGACTTGCCCGGACCCAGAGATGGCTTCCTAAATCTCGTCGGAATTTAACTTCACAGATAACTAAATCACTCTCCTGAATCAGGGAATAAACAGGAGTGGGAGATCCTCAAGAAAATGCAGAATAGAACCTGTGAAGAGCAGGGGTGCCATAGGCACAATCAGAGAACACTGTATAAACATCAAAGGTCCGCGGTTGTTCAACGTCCTCCCAGCAAGCATAAGAAATATTGCCGGAACAACCGTGGACATCTTCAAGAGGAAACTAGATTTATTCCTCCAAGGAGTTCCGGACCAGCCGGGCTGTGGTGGGTATGTGGGCCTGCGGGCCGCTCCAAGCAACAGCCTAGTGGACCAAACTCTCACAAGTCAAGCCTGGCCTCGGGCCGGGCTTGGGGAGTAGAAGAACTCCCAGAACCCCATCAACCAGGTATCAACCAGGTTATCCTGGTAGACGACACATTCGACCTAGAGACACAAAGAGCGGTCACCGCTAAGGATACTTCGCAAGCAGAACTTGTTGTGGAGGAGGAGGAAAGAACGAGTACTCGGAGGCACCAGGAAAGTCCAGCCTTCACGTAGCGTGGATAAATCATGAGATGTCAGCCGGACTGACACGAGAGATTCCCGAACACGTTAGCCGAGTCGCTTCCGTCACCCGGTGAATCCTTAAGTTGAGCACACGCCGTGATCTAATGGCTGGGGCAGACATGGCATTTACTCTCTCTTGAGAAGTTTATCCTTTTATCAATTCTGAAAGATAGCTTGGCAACCCGAAAACTGTGGTCTAATTGTTTGCCATTTCAGAGAAATGCTGCATCGCGATTTGCCAATAATTATCCCCTTTATAAATAAAGGAGCGAGGGAATTATCAGGGGAAAGCGCCAAGCCTTTACGACTATGTAGCACTGGGAAGGGGTCAGGATAAGGATTTGGGATGGGACGGGGGGGGGAGGTTAAGGAATTGTGCTTAACCATTTGGACGGTCGGGGATTGAACGCCGACCTGCATGACACTCTACCGTCCAGCCAAAGTGATTGGGAATAAAGGAAATGATTTTGTCTTATTCATATATGATATCACTTTTGTAGGGGTGCGAACATAAATAAAAAAAATCTAGTGGTGTGTGATACAGAAGAGGTTGGGGACCCCGGCACCTGAGCCACTAAACATCTTGAAGACACGGTCGAGGGATCAAGTTATCATCGTCAATATCTAGGAAGCTTTGGCGACAGAAGAATATAAGAATTAAGGAAATTGCAAAATGCCTACTGGCCCATACGAGGCAGCTCCTATCCACCCAAACTCATTCCTATATGCAGGTCCACGACCGAAATACTCCAGTGATGTAATGTCTATTGTGTTACCAGGTAATTTGTTCCACATATTAACATCCCTGTTTATTTATTTTATGTTGTTGTTTATTTTATAAATATTTTGTTTATTTTATCAACAACCCTGTTTCCAAACGAATATTAACCAGTTTTTTCTGAAGATAAGGAAGGAACTATCAGGGAAAAGCGCTAAACGATTACGATTATATAGCACTGGGAAGGGGTCAGGATAAGGATTTGGGATGGGACGGGGGAAGCATTGGTGCCCAACCCACTTGTGACGGGATGAACGCTGACCTGCAGGAAGCGACCGTCGCTCTACCGTCCAGCCCAAGTGGTTGGGCAAACTTATCCAATTTATAACTACTGTTTGGTGTCCTATTCTCTTTGTTAGCAGCTACTTTTCATAGTACCTTGCAATTTGCACGTGGGGGGACCGTAACGCTGGTGAACCCAGGGATGTGGAGCCAAATAGCACCGCCTCGTTCCGCACCGACACGCGCGAGGGCGCATGCCCCCACGCACCCCCAGAATACTTGGCAACACTTCTGCAGTTCGAAAAGAATGTCTTCCAATACTCAAAATTTTATTACTCAAAGTCCCAACAAGTTTAATTCAGGACCGTTCATTCCTTTTCTATATTTATTTCGTTAGAGAGCTCATCCCGCTTCCCGTCGCTGCGTCTTTGTAGTATGCAGGCGATGAGTCACAATAACGTGG
>WNGS01163519.1:2481023-2493281 GCA_020271785.1 Procambarus virginalis | reverse complement strand
GTCGAGGACTGGCCCGCGGGGACGCTATGCCCTGAAATTATCTCAAGATAAGATAACCTCAAGATAATCAAATTTAACCACCAATAACATCCTGAAGTCACCAAGAGTATACAATAAATATACATGAATACAGTATCTATACTGAACCTCACTTTTTGTTGATAACTTTTGCTTCAGTGTTTTCACATTTTTTATAAATCTTAAATTAGAAATCTGAGTATCTTTTGTCAGTGACTGTATCTTAGGACGCTCCTGTGAAGCCAATAATGGATTACTAATTCAGCTGCCTATAAAACATTATACATTGGTCATTATGGACTCTTGGCGAGGCTTATACAATATAGGCTTGACGCTTATACTGAGTTGAAATCTGGGTTTCAAATATGGCGGTCAAAGTAGCCTCAGCCGAGCCCTCATGTGGGCCCAACAGGTTACACACTCATCCATATGCTTAAATTTCTTCTGATTCAACATAGATGGGGTTCAAAAAGTACCTACGGGCTCACCATAGCCCGTGCTACTTGGAACTTTGTTCCAGGTAGCGAATCTTTAACAACAACAACTGATTCAACAACTCACCAACTCTGCTGATACGAAACAAAAGTGTTATTTTATTTCCGCCAACTGCTTGAAAACGTCCGTTAAACGAGATTTTATGCAATTAATTTCTGCTAAGTGTTACCGATTCGTTAAAGTAAAAGTTTTACAAGCTTTGAAACTTGTGTAAATATGAAAGCTTTACTGAGAGATGTGCGTCAGGGGTCGAGATAGGACTCGTGCTGATATATGAGCGTTTTTGTTACTGATTCATAACTAAATGTTGGGGTCGGGATATAACGGCAGCTGGGGGTCGAGATATAACGGCAGCTGGAGGTCGGGATATAACGGAAGCTGGAGGTCGGGATATAACGGAAGCTGGAGGTCGGGATATAACGGCAGCTGGAGGTCGGGATATAACGGCAGCTGGAGGTCGGGATATAACGCCAGCTGGAGGTTGCGGTATAAAGGCAGCTGGTAGTTGGGATATAACAACAGTAAGGGGGGTTGGGATATAACGGAAGATGGAGGTCGGGATATAACGGCAGCTGGAGGTTGAGATATAATGGCAGCTCGGGGTCCGGATATAACGGCAGTTTGGGGTAGGAAAATAATGCCTGTTGGGGGTCGAACTATAACTGTCGCTAGGGCTAGAAACATAACGGCCTCTGCATGGGAGGTCGAGACACAGTTTGCTTGAGTCCAGATATAACTGGAGTTGAGGTAGAGATATAACTTGAGTAGAGATATAACTTGAGGTAGAGATATAACTTGAGGTAGAGATATAACTTGAGGTAGAGATATAACTTGAGGTAGAGATATAACTTTAGGTAGAGATATAACTTGAGGTAGAGATATACTTGAGTCTTATAAACGATACAGATGGGAAGGAAAGAGAAATCTCGTTAGTAAACATATTCTTTGCAGGCGATGAGTCACAATAACGTGGCTAAAGTATGTTGACCAGACCACACACTAGAAGGTGAAGGGACGACGACGTTTCGGTCCGTCCTGGACCATTCTCAAGTCTGACAATCGACTTGAGAATGGTCCAGGACGGACCGAAACGTCGTCGTCCGTCCCTTCACCTTCTAGTGTGTGGTCTGGTCAAACATATTCTTTGTTTGTTATTCAGTCGGTTTCAGTTTCTTTATGACTTAAATGGAACTAATGATAAACAAGTTTGCCGAACCTGTTTGGTTAATTTTTTCCCGGTTTAAGAATATTATTTATAAACAAAAATGTAACTTATTAATATTAATATGTAGCGCACTTTAATATTTAGTAATAACAATAAATATATATTTTTAATAATTAAATATAACAGCAGTTCTCGTGGCGTAGTGGTAAGATATTCGCCTTTTGTTATTGGTTCGTATCCTGCTGGCCGGGAGGATTGACTGGGCGCCAATCCTTAACTGTAGCCTCTGTTTACCCAACAGTAAAATGGGTTCCTGGTTGTGAAACGATTTGGCGGGTCGTATTCCCGAGAATATTAGTATTAAGAACCTGCCCGGAACGCTACGCGTGTTAGTGACTGTACAAAAAGGTAACAACTCTTGTATATATAACTAAGTAATTAATAAATATATATTTGCCACTTTCGTGGAGAAAAAATACTGGCGGTTTGATTACCTTCTATCGCAATCCCCGCCGGCGGAACAGGAGCGTTTGGGCAATGTTTCCTTTCACCTGATGTACCTATTCAGCTAATAGTAAATAGGTACCAGTGAGTTCGAAAGCAGTTGTAAATCTTCCGTATGAAGAGAGATGATTTACATAGATTTTACATTTTTTAAATAGGCAAAGAGACAAGAAATATAAATTGGATGAAAGAGCATAACAAAGGGGGAATGTAAGTAAGGTGTAATACATATCAATACAAAATAGAAAGCGAAGCAGTGGCTATAAATCGGATGGATCTAGATTCAAGGAAGACCTGGGTAAATACTGGTTCCCTACAGGGTTGTTGCGTTAGGGAGCAGGCTATCTGGTAGCATAACAGGCGTGGGATTGATGGAGTGTTTCAAGCGAAGGTTTCACATACATATGTTTGGGGAGGATATCAATAGTAGCTGACTCTTATGGACTAATAGACCATCTGTTATTTACTTTATTCTTACATTATGTAGGAGACTACATAGCTCCATGTGCACTTTAAACCTCATACATGTGTACATTAATTGTTTCGTATTATTATGTCTACCACAGACGTGGCCAGACATTTACAATGCTAACCAGCATATATACATTTTCTTCTGTCCTCCATGGACAGGGTGAGAGATGTGTTAAACGTATAGTTCAGTGATTTATTGAACAATCAATCACAGAAGGTGATTTGGTGCTTTTAAAATGCTAATTTATCCTACATGAATACACAGATCTACGTTTGTTGTACATAGACAGTGTTCGAGGTGTCTTTTACACTGTCATTAATGTGTGTTTACAAAGGTGAAATACAATTGTGACCAGCTTCCACATATCCTGTATATATATATATATATATATTATATATATTATATATATATATGTATATATATATATATATATACATATATATATATATATATATATATTATATATATATATATATATATATAGCTCGAGCGTTGGTGTATTCTACATTGGGTTTTGAGAAAGGTGCCAGATACGTCTATATCCCAGGCGTATTCTGGCCACTCACGATATCTATCATAACGTTTAATGCTACAACTTTCAGGTCTTTGTTAACTTGTTTGGTCAGTAAGAGTGTCATTAGATATTACTGCCCCATGAGAGTGATAATAGGTTGCTCTTCAGTAAATATATTTACGGTGGCATTGCTTCCATAGCCACGAGTTAGGGGTGTTGGAGTGTTGTGTTTGGGTGGAATGTGGAGCATTTGGTGGTGTTGGCCAGGTCTGTCAGCCAGTCCTCTCCATGTTATTGTCATCCTGTTCTCTGTCTCTGTCTCTCTCTCTCTCTCTCTCGAGTGCCTGGAGTGCCATGGCTCTCTTGTCAGAAGTAGTTTGGAGCGGAGTGTGAGGAGCGCTGTTATGGTGGGCAGGAGCAGGGACAAATTTTATATTGCAGGACGCCACACTTGGACAGCCTTACACGTTACTAATGACTCCATTGATTCCCAATACAACCAATTAGGTGGCGGTGATTGTGTTGGGGTGGCGGGCGCCTTACTGGCCCCTGTTGTGAGTGGTGGTGGCTTGTGTTCTCTTGTTGATGCTGGGAGGAGCCCCTAGGGGCGTCTTAGCTGCTGTTAGGGGTGGTCTCTAGGAGCATTTACCTGTTGTCGTGAAGGATAAATACCTGAAGAGGGCTGTTACTGTTGCTGGCGGAGGTTAGACATATTCCTTAGGTGGTTTAAGACGTTGTTTAGTATCCCTGAGGCGTCCTTGGTGTCTTACAAGATCTCCATCATATCCTACACAAACGTGACTGGATTAGCGTGCCCTGTCACGCTTACCCAGTCTTATTAAGCCAGTTTTACCACGCTGCTGCCCATCAGATTGTGTGTGTCCAGTCTTGCAATGCCAGTTGGAACCTCACGTGACCAAAACGTGTTCGGTTATATTCCAGTCACGTGTCGTGTTGTGTCAAGCCACGTTGGGGAGTCTTGACGTGCTCCTTAATGCCAGGTCAAGGGTTGTGACACTGGCACTTGAAGTGCCTGGAGAGGGCTCCCACTCTGCTCCTGACACCGACAACATGACAGCGTTAGCTGAGGAAGGGAAGGGAACTATCAGGTGGAAAGCGTCAAGCCATTACGACTATATAGCACTGGGAAGGGATCAGGATAAGGGTTTGGGATAGGACGGGGGGTAGGAATGGTGCCCAACAACTTGGACGGTCGGGGATTGAACGCCGCCCTGCATGAAGCGAGACCGTCGCTCTACCGTCCAGCCCAAGTGGTTGGACCGTCAGCTGAGCAGGAAACAAGTGTACCCATATTGTTGACCAGACCACACACTAGAGAGTGAAGGGACGACGACGTTTCGGTCCGTCCTGGACCATTCTCATGTCGATTGGACCAGAGAGAATGGTCCAGGACGGACCGAAACGTCGCCGTCCCTTCACTTTCTAGTGTGTGGTTTGGTCAACATATTTCAGCCCCGTTATTGTGACTCCTCGTCTGCAAGTGAACCCATAGTCTTGCCTCGTGCGGGTTATGGACGACAGGTCACCGGATCAGGCGGGAGATGAGGTCTTGGATGCTCTTCACTGACGGATGACAGACACAATATAGTTCACAACGACATGGAAAGTGGTGGTGGGGGGGGGGTTAATAGGTCGATAGGGAGGGACGGAAGAAGCAGAAGGAGGAAGAAGAGGTGGATGGAGATAAAATAGAATGTGGTTGTCGTTGTTCGATCTTCAAGACTTTGCCTGTGTTTGTCTGTGTCGCAGTTTCACTGCGACACAGAACTTTAAAGTACTCACAGGATGGGTATGGGGTCCACTACTGCTCACAGGATGGGTATGGGGTCCACTACTGCTCACAGGATGGGTATGGGGTCCACTAATGCTCACAGGATGGGTATGGGGTCCACTACTGCTCACAGGATGGGTATGGGGTCCACTACTACTCACAGGATGGGTATGGGGTCCACTACTGCTCACAGGATGAGTATGGGGTCCACTACTGCTCCACAGGATGAGTATGGGGTCCACTACTACTCACAGGATGAGTATGGGGTCCACTACTGCTCACAGGATGAGTATGGGGTCCACTACTGCTCACAGGATGAGTATGGGGTCCACTAACTACTCACAGGATGAGTATGGGGTCCACTACTGCTCACAGGATGAGTATGGGGTCCACTACTACTCACAGGATGAGTATGGGGTCCACTACTACTCACAGGATGAGTATGGGGTCCACTACTGCCACAGGATGAGTATGGGGTCCACTACTGCTCACAGGATGAGTATGGGGTCCACTACTGCTCACAGGATGAGTATGGGGTCCACTACTGCTCACAGGATGAGTATGGGGTCCACTACTCACAGGATGAGTATGGGGTCCACTAATGCTCACAGGATGAGTATGGGGTCCACTACCACTCACAGGATGAGTATGGGGTCCACTACTACTCACAGGATGAGTATGGGGTCCACTACCCCCCCCCCCCCCACAGGATGAATACAGGATGCATAACAAACACACGAAACTAAACAGCGAACTGGGAAGGCATGAAAGATAAGGAATGACGCGGGTTGATAAGAGGAATGACGGCGCCATCACAGGGAAGAATGAGGCGGGAACAAGAGGACATTGAGGAAGCAGTAATTCAGTGTGACACTATAACACGCTGGAGGGATATGCAGGCAGGATAGGAGCTGGAATAGGGTCATGGAGTGAAGGGAACGATGCCTAACCACTTTGACCCGGGGTGACCAGGTCAAAGTGACTCAGGGAACCACAACCCCCGAACCCTACAATCCCAGAAGAGAGTGGGGAACCCTTCACAATCCCAGAGGGGAGTGGGGAACCCTCCACAATCCCAGAGGGGAGTGGGGAACTCTTCACAATCCAAGAGGGGAGTGGGGAACCCTCCGCAATCCCAGAGGGGAGTGGGGAACCCTCCGCAATCCCAGAGGGGAGTGGGGAACCCTCCGCAATCCCAGAGGGGAGTGGGGAACCCTCCACAATCCCAGAGGGGAGTGGGGAACCCTCCACAATCCCAGAGGGGATTGGGGAACCCTCCGCAATCCCAGAGGGGAGTGGGGAACCCTCCACAATCCCAAAGGGGATTGGGGAACCCTCCACAATCCCAGAGGGGAGTGGGGAACCCTCCACTATCCCAGAGGGGAGTGGGGAACCCTCCACTATCCCAGAGGGGAGTGAGGAACCCTCCACAATCCCAGAGGGGAGTGGGGAACCCTCCACAAGCAGGTTCCTTAGAGGAGACGCACTGCTGAGGTGACCAGGCGACGGGTTGAACGCCTCTCTGGTAACTGTTTTGCTTAGCGGAGTAGCGTAGCCAGTCTACTGTGGTGAGTAAACCTGCTCCTGTTGGTTTACGCGGAGGGTTGTTTGAGGGGGTTCTAGGAACCTTAAAGCAGCCTGCCTATAAAGCCTAAAGCAGGATCTCTAGGAAACGATGGTTTAGGGCCTCTAGGGTGGTCATCAGAGGGAGATAAAGTAAACCTAAAGTCAAGGGAGGTCAAGGGGTGAGGGTGGAGTGTTCAGGGGACACGGAAGGGTGAAAAAGGCAAGTACGGAGTGGGAATGACGACCTAATGGACTACTGGTGTATGCAGAGGGTAAACAGTGATATAATAGAGAGAGAGAATGGGAGGCAGCAGAGTACACTGTGAGCCATTCACTGTGAGGGCCACCTGAGGGAAGGGGGGAGGGGGGAGTGATGGGGAGGGAGGGGCGGGGGTGTAATGGAAGAGAATTATCAGGGGAAAGTGCCAAGCCAGTACGACTATATAGCACTTGGAAGGGGTCAGGATGAGGATTTGGGATGGGACGGAGGAAAGGAATGGTGGCCAACCACTTGTGGACGGTCGGGGATTGAACGCCGACCTGCATGAAGCGAGACCGTCGCTCTACCGTCCAGCCCAAGTGGTTGGGGGAGAGGGAGGGGAAGTCATGGATATATATATATATATATATATATATATATATATATATATATTATATATATATATATATACCTTGGAGGTCGTAATTGACCATTCGTCACTTGATCTTCTTAACTATCGACTTCTTTACTCCGAATAAGTAATTCACAATGGACTGAATGTGTTCCCTGGAACTCACGAGGCAGGAGCTTGGATCAGGGGTCAACACCAGGCGCTACTTGACGGGTGTTGCCTCATGTTGCATGTCAACACTTGACAGGTAGTTGAAGCCCCTCGCTACCTACTACAAGCTCTGCTCAAATTCCTTGCGACATGCAACCTAAACACATCGTTTGTGTTCCACAATGTTTACCTTGATGCTTGTGTTGAAACTTTATGGGGAAGGAGGTTAAGGGACCCTTCATACTTGTTTATAAGTGAGAAGGGATCCAAGAGCCTCTTTTCTTAAAGAGCTTTTAAGGAGTTAGTCTTTCAGTCTTGCACATGCTCTTTAGTACTTGCCATAAGCCGTGTATATTGCCTGATTTCAATTCAAACACTTTCCCAAGATTGTATTAATATTCAGACTTGATCGAAACACGAACTTTAACCTAATGTTGCACACGGTTGCTGAGCAAAACCCGAGACCCAAGAGTAGCGTCGTCTTTTGTATTCTGAACTGGTATTCCATTACAGCCTTGTATGCCACGTATGTCAGACCAATTATTGAATATGTGGCGCTGGCGTGAATATATAATTACAGTAGAGACGATGAAGCAGGAGAAAGTTAGACCAACAAAGTATTACTAGAGCTGAGTGTTATGAGCTTCGAGGGAAGACTCAAGGAATTAAAGTCATTGCAAGATAGAAGAGTTAGTGGAGACATGATCACGACATAGGATTATCAGGGGAATAAACAAAGACTTTAGTAGCACAGGTGGAACACGAACAAGAGAACACAGATGGAACACGAACAATGGAACACAGGTGGAAACAGACAACCCAAAGCAGCCATGAAATAAGACATTACAGATAATGTTTTCCTTGTCATAATAATAATACTATTATTATCTATCATATTATCTATCAGAATAATAGACACGACAGTTTTCAGAGCCCGACACGACAGAGCCCAGTTTTCCGATAGACGTCCCAGGGGTCCCGAATCTATGGGACGTCCGAAGCTACCCACAACCTACCCAACGGCGAGCCTATCCACTTTGCGTCGTGTGGATACCAAGCGGGTATTTACAGTGGGCGGGTATATCCTCTTCTCATCCCTGATGGCCGCTCAGGGAGATTCAATCCTCTCCCTTCTCCCTGTCGCCCTGAAAACCAAATATTTCAGATATTTGATTAGCTGTATTTAGCATTTGTTTTCTCCTTAGCACAAATTAATACATTTTGGTCAAGTATCAATTTTCAACAATTGCTTCAAGAGTCATTTCTCTACCAGCCTTCTTCTGACAAGGTCTTCCCAAGTGTGAGGGACTCTAGTACCAGTGTGTGAGAGACTCCAGTACCAGTCTGTGAGGGGACTCCTGGAGGAGACAGCAAGACAGCGCTCTGCTGCTGGTCTTTGTGTGTGGTGTTGTGTTCTGCGGGGCTCAAGGGCCCAGGTTCGAACCCCGTAGAGTATCCGTCATGGCTGTGCAGCGTGCACGTGTTGGGTACTGGGCAATAGCGTCGACTTGTGGGTAAAACATCGAAGCTCGCTATCCCTTTGTTCCCCTGGTGAATTACACGGCGTCTCCTGTTCAGCTACGCTGCTCTCTTTCCTATCCTCCTCGCCGACCTCTCTTTCCTTCCCGCTCTCTCACTTTCCTCCCTCTCCCTCACCTCTCTCTCTCTCTCTCGCTCCGTATTACGTAGCAATGTTCCTGCTACCGGCCCCGGCACTTAACTACGGTGGGGACGAAACACACGCTCATCTTGTTACTCTCGTGACATAGTTTAGTCCTGTTAATATGTCCTAGTTATCCTCAGCTTGTCTGTTCCTGTCCTCTCTCTCCGGCTTGGTCAGCCTCCATATTCTGCTGTGTGGTCCTGAACACACTCCTAGGTAACCCTCTCTTTGCTGAGAAGTGGTCTGAAGAGCAGTTTTTACTCTCTCTTGCGCAACCCATCTTCACACAAGCCCAGCACGTGTTCCATCTGACCTGGGGAGCAGCAGGACAACAGGAAGCGGCCCTCCCCAGGTCCGCCTGACCTGGGCAGCAGCAGGGGGAAGGGGCCTGACTTCCAACCGGCACGAGAGGCGCTGCTAATGACTGACTAAAGTCGCTTCTTGAGGGATTTGCGCCTCTCGCCAGCGTCCCTCCTCCTCCTCCTTGTCTCCCGATAAAAATCCAGAACGGACCGGAGCGTAGTCACTTGTCTTTCTATCCATGTGTGTAGGGTTGGATGTCTAGCCATATGGAATTGAAGATGGTGGATGTCGACGGTCGAAGGCAGGCATTGACACGCCAACACATGTCCCCCCCCCCCCCCACACACACACACCACTCAAGGTCCTCCCCCGCTGGTCCATCGCTGCCTCTCATTCTTGTGTTTCCTCTGACATGCTGACTTAAAAAGTTTCTTATAGCCACTTCCAATAGTTTAGCTCTCCATGTTTCCTCACTTCCATGCGGTTCCTTGCTTTCCCAGTCTATCGTTCTGTGATTGAAGTCCCCCATGATGAGCAGATGAGATCTATTTCTACAGGCAGTAATGGCTGCTCTCTCAATTATAGTGTTAACTGCCAAGTTGTTTCTGTCATACTCTTGCCTGGGTCTTCTGTCATTGGGTGGAGGGTTATATATCACCGCTACTTCTACTCTCGGTCCTCCCATCGTCATGGGGGCTGTTATGTAGTCTCTGAGCCTCTCACAGCCCGGGATAACAATCTCTTCGAAACTCCATTCCTTTCTCATCAGTAGGGCCACTCCGCCTCCTCCCCTTCCATCCCTCTCTTTCCTTATTACAGTGTAGTCCTGGGGAAACACCGCATTCGTTGTGTGTGTGTGTGTGTGTGTGTGTGTGTGTGTGTGTGTGTGTGTGTGTGTGTGTGTGTGTGTGTGTGTGTGTGTGTGTGTGTGTCAGTGTGTGTGTGTGTCAGTGTGTGTGTGTGTCAGTGTGTGTGTGTGTCACTCCCTGGACACACACGTCTCAGATACAAACACTCACCAGCGACCATAGTAAGAACGGTCACTCCCTCCTGCGTATATATTACTAAATTCTCTCCTGATTACCTCTGACCATTGTCTTTGGTCGTAAGCAACACTGTAGGACCCGTCAGGGGGGGGGGCCGGCTGCCACGAAATGTTCCAGTGTGGGCTGGGGGAGTGTGTGGGAGAGGGGGAGGAGCATAGGAGTGTGTGTGGGAGAGGAGCACGGGACAGGAGGGGAAGCTGTGTGGGAAAGTAAGTACAGGGAAAAGATGTAAAGAGTAAAATTGTGACCCCCCGAAAAAAGATACGAGTTGGAAGCAAGCGTGGAATTGTCTGGAGTGAGTTTAGGGGGGGGGGGGCGCTGGAAGAGGTGGAAGGGGGTGTCCTGCCTCCTTGTGAGAAGGGAAGGGAAGGAAGGGTACATTTAGCTAATGTACTGGAAGATGTTCTATCTTATAAACCAGTATTCGCGTCCTCACTTCTACGGACCAACACTGAGCCGTGAGATTGGTACACATCGCAGTCCGCAACTTCCCCCCCCCCTCTCTCTCTCTCTCTTTCTCTCTTTTTCTCTCTCTCCCATCCACCCACGCCTGTCTCTCCCTTCCCCCAGGTCCCCCACCCCATAGCCAACTCTGCGGATAATTGCACACCAACTTTTGCACCTTCTCGCCGGGAGAGAAAGTATCGAGTTCCCTTTTCCGGCGTGCGTGATGGATCTCTCTTAAGGAGCCCATGACATCCGGCCTCGCGCGCTCTGCCTGTGTCTCCGTGACTCTTGCGAGCAGCGGAGGAGAGGCTGGCACAGGGCAGCATCCTCAAGGGTCAGTTCTGGCACTGCCAGGTTGGTGGGTATGGCGTGGGTTGAAGCTCTTATGGTGGTGTTGGTTGTCAGGTGATTTGTGTCTTGTGTTAGTGCGGTTGAGATACGGTGGCCGTGAACGGGTTGTGTGGTTGGTGCGTATGCCTGCTTCTGCATTCCCAGTCTCTCCAATCACTTAGACTGGACGGTAGAACGACGGTCTCGCTTCATGCAGGTCGGCGTTCAATCCCCGACCGTCCACAAGTGGTTGGGGCACCGTTCCTTCATCCCCTGCCACATCCCAAATCCTTATCCTGACCCCTTCCCAGTGCTATAAAGTCGTAATGGCTTGGCGCTTTCCCCCTGATAACTCTCTCTCTCTCCTCAAGTTCTCTTCATTTGTGGCTATTCATTCTTGTCGTTTATTGTTTTATTTGTGTATTATATGTTTATCCCTCAGACAGTTGACATACAGACAGTTACCCAAGTCACCTGCTGCATGGGTAACAGCTTCTCTTCTATATCAACCTACCCAGGTCTTGCGCCCTGGAGAGGCTACTCCAGACCGATAACCAGAGCCCAACTCCATAGTCTCCTGAGACTGCTCGATGACTGCTACTATACGGTTAAGTCGTGTGACTGTTCAACGTCCTCCCAGCGACTATAAGAAATATTGCCGGAACAACCGTCGACATCTTCAAGAAAAAACTGGATAGTTTACTTCAAGGAGTGCCGGATCAGCCGGGCTGTGGTGGATATGTGGGCCTGCGGGCCGCTCCAAGCAACAGCCTGGTGGACCAAACTCTCACAAGTCAAGCCTGGCCTCGCGCTTGGGGAGTAGAAGAACTCTCAGAACCCCATCAAGCAGGTACTATCCAGGAGTGCCTTAGTGCCTTGGTAGTTTGGTGGTTGTTTTAAATTCAGCAACTGGGTAACAAAAGGTTCCAAGTAGCACGGGCTATGGTGAACCCGTAGTGGACTTACCTGGCACAGGAGCGGGGCAAGTAGCACGGGCTATGGTGAACCCGTAGTGGACTTACCTGGCACAGGAGCGGGGAAGTAGCACGGGCTATGGTGAGCCCGTAGTGGACTTACCTGGCACAGGAGCGGGGCAAGTAGCACGGGCTATGGTGAGCCCGTAGTGGACTTACCTGGCACAGGAGCGGGGCAAGTAGCACGGGCTATGGTGAGCCCGTAGTG
>WNGS01163519.1:2396534-2409786 GCA_020271785.1 Procambarus virginalis | reverse complement strand
GCTGTGGTTATATATATATATAATCTATATATATATATATATATATATATATATAATATATATATATATATATATATATATATATATATATATATATAGTTCATTATAATATCGACGCTCTGCTGTAATCTTGTGTCATTTGCAAAATACAGAAATAAAAGCTTGAAAGTAATTAAAAGCTGTTAAACAAATGATCTATCCAATTGCTTTGAAAAATATAAGTTACTTATAAAATTCCTTAAATAAATTCTTTAAACAAAGAAGTCTTTGTAATCGTTGGATGATTTCGAGAAAATACAAAACACATGAGAAATAAAAATATATAAAAATAACAAATAATATTATAAGTCCCAATGTAGTGCGGGAGATGCCTGGATAGTCAGCCAATATATAAGACCTATAGTTCTTATATATAATCCAGTATATAAGAACTATTCATCAGATGTAAGAAAATGGACTCTTGTATCCAAGAATCCCACTAAACTATTAATTTTGTTGAAGAAGGAGAAAGAAGTTAACCACTAAACCTAAATTTTCCTAGACTTAGTATAGCACATATAGATGAACGAAACTAGGCCTAAAATGGCGTATATTAGACCTAGGGCTGCTTATCTAGGCCAAGGACAGTTTAAGGTTGGTTGTATAATGTATACATTAGTACGAAACGTGAACATCTATGTGGCACAACAGTTCATTTTTGTACGTTCGACGAATAGTTGCTTGAAGTACTCTCGTTTTTGGAGGCTTGGATGGTACTCCAGTCTGTCTTTTGAACCAGACAAGTGAACTTGACAACAACACAGGAGAAACTTGACAGCAACACAGGAGAAACTTGACAGCAACACAGGAGAAACTTGACAACACCACTGGAGAAACTTGACAGCAACACAGGAGAAACTTGACAGCAACTTAGGAGAAACTTGACAACACCACAGGAGAAACTTGACAACACCACAGGAGAAACTTGACAACACCACAGGAGAAACTTGACAGCATCACAGGAGAAACTTGACAGCAACTAAGGAGAAACTTGACAGCACCACAGGAGAAACTTGACAGCACCACAGGAGAAACTTGACAGCACGACAGGAGAAACTTGACAGCATCACAGGAGAAACTTGACAACACCACAGGAGAAACTTGACAACACCACAGGAGAAACTTGGCAACAACACAGGAGAAACTTGACAGCAACACAGGAGAAACTTGACAGCAACACAGGAGAAACTTGACAGCACCACATGAGAAACTTGACAGCAACACAGGAGAAACTTGACAGCAACACAGGAGAAACTTGACAGCACCACAGGAGAAACTGACAGCAACACAGGAGAAACTTGACAACGCCACAGGAGAAACTTGACAACAACACAGGAGAAACTTGACAACACCACAGGAGAAACTTGACAACACCACAGGAGAAACTTGACAACACCACAGGAGAAACTTGACAACACCACAGGAGAAACTTGACAACACCACAGGAGAAACTTGGCAACAACACAGGAGAAACTTGACAGCAACACAGGAGAAACTTGACAGCAACACAGGAGAAACTTGACAGCACCACAGGAGAAACAATTACACCAAAATCCGGGAAGAAAGTGAAAGAAAACGAGGACCCGGACATACTGACAAGTCACTTTGACGTAAATAAATTAGCATGAAGTTTAAGAGAGTTCAACTGAGGTTGAAAAAATTTAAAAGATCTTTCAAGAGTTAACTTTTAAACTTTCTTCCACTCCTCCGACAGCAGGTGCGAGACAGTGAGTGGTTGTGTCTGTCTGTTGGCAGTGTACGGTGAGGATGGTGAGCATTATAACGCCAGTGTTTGAGTGATCTCGTCGTCATCAATGTATAATGATGACTTCACTATACACTGCCTTCACTTCTCTGGCTTCATTATAACAATAAGCATTTTGTATTGACCGAGTGTAAAGACTTACAGAACACACAGTAATCACGATAGCGTGTTGCATCAAATGAACAAATTCACACAGATTTGTTCTTTGTTAAAAATTGGTAAGAATTAATTACCATGTCGAGGCCTAGTCGACTAAGGCAGCGTCTGGGATCATCCCGGACGTAAGTTCGAACCCTCATCACGGCCCCTTGTGGATTTGTTCACTTACGTAACACTTTTGACTGAAGACAGGAATCTAATTTAGGAGTAACAACTCACTCAATATTCCTCGCTAATCCTGCAACCTTAACCTCTGGTTCGTATCAATAAGATACACGAATCATCCACGATATCATTAAGCTTATTATAGGCTTTAATTAAGAGGCGTAACCCTGTAATACACTTAAATTTCTTCTGACATGTGAACACTAGAGAAGTATATCATCAGCTTTACTGTGTCTTCAGCAACATCAGTGTCTCTGTTGTGTTGAAAAGTGAAAAGCAGAAACTGGTTTTTTCCTCTAATAAAAAAGTCTCACTGATTGGCATTCGTGTCTCAGTAAAGAACGAAATATTTTTCTTAAATAGTTAATTTTGCTTCGTTTGAGTAACTTTTAAATACATCTGTTCAAGGTTTGTTTGCGTCGATTATTGGTGATACACGCTTTTTGTCTCGTCATTTCTTCTTCTGTCCTAAGTTAAATCCTCCTCCTCCTCCTCCTCCTCCTCCTCCTCCTCCTCCTCCTCCTCCTCCTCCTCCTCCTCCTCCTCCGCCTCCTCCTCCTCCTCCTCCTCTATAGAGAACTTGAAGAAATGTAAGGAAATTCTTATACCTTACGGGTGGTCAACAAGTGGAATTCACTGAAAGAAGTCGTGGAAGCCACCTCCTTCCACTAAGGTGAGATTCAACCAAGAATTCATTTGTAGGGAATGTTAAGGTATTATACAACCGTTTAACCAAAGCTTGTAGGCTAAATACCTAGAGGTCACTGTACGGAGGTCACTGGTAGTCTTCACCCCAAACCACATGTCTTCCACCTCTGACATTGACAATGATTTTTCTTCCTCCTTGATGTCTTCCTTGTAATGTCTTATCACCATATCAGGTGTCTTATTCCCGAGTACACTTGGTATCATTCATTATTCATCACCTTGATCCACGTACACCCACTGGGTTAAACCCTCCACTCGTGGGATTATGTGTTTCAAACATATACAGGCACGCACACTTCCCAGTTCACTTGCATGCACATGTAAACATTAGAACAAACACACTCATAATTACACAAACACGCACAAACTCATATTTTAGTTGTAACGAAACCCAGCCTTCTGCGAGGCACAGATGCCGACTTGAATTTATGCCGTAATTGAACAAACTGCGGGCCGTCAGATTCCAATCGTCGACATTAATATCACTTCCCCATTTTCACCAGAATTCCCTCTTAATTCTCGGTGGAAGACGTGAAAAAACCTCATTGCTACCGCTGCGCCAGCACCTGTTTGTGTACTCACCTAATTGTGCTTGCGGGGTTTGAGCTTTGGCTCTTTGGTCCCGCCTCTCAACTGTCAATCAACTGGTGTACAGATTCCTGAGCCTACTGGGCTCTATCATATCTACATTTGAAACTGTGTCTGGAGTATGCCTCCACCATATCACTTCCTAGTGCATTCCATTTATTAACTACTCTGACACTGAAAAAATTCTTTCTAACGTCTCTGTGGCTCATCTGGGTACTAAGTTTCCACCTGTGTCCCCTTGTTCGTGTTCCACCCGTACTGAAGAGTTTGTCTTTGTCCACCCTGTCAATTCCCCTGAGAATTTTGTAGGTGGTTATCATGTCTTCCCTTACTCTTCTGTTTTCCAGGGATGTGAGGTTCAGCTCCTTTAGCCTTTCCTCGTAGCTCATTCCTCTCAGCTCCGGGACGGGCCTGGTGGCATGCCGCTGAATCTTCTCTAGCTTTGTCTTGTGTTTAACTAGGTATGGACTCCAGGCTGGAGCTGCATACTCCAGGATTGGTCTGACATAAGTGGTATACAGAGTCCTGAACGATTCCTTACAATTCCTTACACAAGTTTCTAAAGGCAGTTCTTATGTTGGCCAGTCTAGCATATGCCGTTGATGATATTCTTTTAATGTGGGCCTCTGGGGACAGGTTCGGTGTGATATCAACCCCCCCCCCCAGATCTTTCTCTCTATTTGACTCTTGCAGGATTTCACCTCCCAGATGGTACCTTGTGTTCAGCCTCCTGCTCCCTTCGACTAATTTCTTTACCTTACATTTTCCTGAGTTGAACTTTAGCAGCCATTTTCTAGACCATTCCTCCAGTTTGTCCAGGTCATCCTGTAGTCTCTGTCTATCTTCATCCGTCTTGATTCTTCTCATAATTTTTGCATCATCAGCAATAATTGAGAGGAACGAGTCTATACCCTCCGGAAGATCGTTTACATATATCAGAAACAAGATGGGTCCAAGTACTGAGCCCTGTGGGACTCCGCTGGTGACATCTTGCCACTCTGATGTCTTCCCCCTCACCGTTACTCGCTGTTTCCTGTTGCTTAAGTACTCCCTTATCCACTGGAGCACCTTCCCTTTTACTCCTGCCTGTTGCTCCAACTTTTTTACAGTCTTTTATGGGGTACTGTGTCAATGGCTTTTTGGCAGTCCAGGAAAATGCAGTCGGCCCACCCTTCTCTTTCCTGCCCAATTTTTGTTGCCTGGTCATAGAATTCTATTAATACTGTGTGTGTGTGTACTCACCTAATTGTGCTTGCGGGGGTTGAGCTCTGGGTCTTTGGTCCTGCCTCTCAACCGTCAATCAACAGGTGTACAGGTTCCTGAGCCTATTGCCTCTATCATATCTACACTTGAAACTGTGTATGGAGTCAGCCTCCACCACATCATTTCCTAATGCATTCCATTTGTCAACCACTCTGACACTAAAAAAGTTCTTTCTAATATCTCTGTGGCTCATTTGGGCACTCAGTTTCCACCTGTGTCCCCTAGTGCGTGTGCCCCTTGTGTAACGTGTCTCTATCTACCCTCCCTACATGTGTGTGTGTGTGTATTCACCTAGTTGTGCTTGCGGGGTTGAGCTCTGCTCTTTTGGCTCGCCTCTCAACTGTCAATCAACTGTTTCTAACTACTACTACTACTATTTTTTACATCACACACACACCCCAGGAAGCAACCCGTGACAGCTGACTAGATCCCAGGTACCTATTTACTGCTAGGTAATAGTGGCATAGGGTGAAAGAAATTCTGCCCAATGTTTCTCGCCGGCGCCCGGGATCGAACCCGGGACCACGGCATCACATGTACAGCGTGCTGTTCGCTCGGCCGGCCGGCCCCTTTGTGTGTGTGTGTGTGTGTGTGTGTTGTGTGTGTGTGTGTGTGTGTGTGTGTGTGTGTACTCACCCATTTGTGCTTGTGGGGGTTGAGCTTTGGCTCTTTGGTCCCGCCTCTCAACTGTCAGTCAACTGGTGTACAGATTACTCAGCCTACCACCCTGGAAACACAAACCGAAACTGTTTCTATTTTCCGCTTGTTACAACTTGTAATAAAGTTGTTACATCTTGGCTTAACGTGTTTATGACGTATTAGAACGTTGTTACAACTTGCTATATTGGTTGTTATAACTGATTAGGTGATAAAACTTGTTCGAACGTTGTACCAACGTCGTAGTTTCGGTGTGTGTTTGGGGGGTGGGCTCTGTCATATCTACATTTGAAACTGTGTATGAAGTCAGCCTCCACCAGTCAATAGAGGGGCTGGTCCCAAATCTGAACACAGAAATAACATCACACGAGACCAGAAGGCATGGCAGGATGTGCAGAATACCCCCGTTGAAAAGCAGAGGAGCAACAGGTACTCTAAGAGAGAACTTGACACACACCTCCAAAGGATACCTGATCAACCAGGCTGTGATTCATACGTCAGGCAGCGAGCAGCCGCGTCCAACAGCCTGGTTGATCAGTCCAGCAACCAGGAGGCCTGGTCGACGACCGGGCCGCGGGGGGCGCTAAGCCCCGGAAGCACCTCAAGGTAACCACCACATCACTGCCTAATGCATTCCATCAGTTAACTACTCTGACACTGAAAATTATATATTTCCGTATGTAGGTTAGCTTAGGATTTTAAAATTACCGAATCACCTTCTGTGGTTGATTGTTCAATAAATCCCTGAACTATATGTTTAACTGATCTCTAACCCTGTCCATGGAGGACAGAAGAAAATGTATATATTCTGGTTAGCATTGCAAATGTGTGGCCACGTCTGTGGTAGAAAAAAAAACTGAAAAAGTTCTTTCTAACGTCCCTGTGGCTCATGTGGGTACTCAGTTTCCACCTGTGTCCCCTTGTTCGCGTATCACCGTGTTGAATAGTTTATCCTTGTCTACCCGGTCGATTCCCCTGAAGATTTTGTAGGTAGTGATCATGTCTCCCCTTACTCTTCTGTCTTCCAGTGTCGTAAGGTGCATTTCCCGCAGCCTTTCCTCGTAACTCATGCCTCTTAGTTCTGGGACTAGTATAGTGGCATACCTTTGAACTTTTTCCAGCTTCGTCTTGTGCTTGACAAGGTACGGGCTCCATGCTGGGGCTGCATACTCCAAGATTAGTCTTACATATGTGGTATACAAGATTCTGAATGATTCCTTACACAGGTTCCTGAACGCTGTTCTGATGTTAGCCTTCCTCGCATATGCCGCAGACGTAATTCTTTTATGTGGGCTTCAGGAGACAGGTTTGGTGTGATATCAACTCCAAGATCTTTCTCTCTGTCCGTTTCATTAAGTACTTCATGGTCGGTGTTTGTGTGGTGTGTGTGTGTGTGTGTGTGTGTGTGTGGGTGTGTGTGTGTGTGTGTGTGTGTGTGTGTGTGTGTGTGTGTGTGTGTGTGTGTGTGTGTGTGTATGTGTGTGTGTGTGTGTGTGTGTGTGTGTGTGTGTGTGTGTGTGTGTGTGTTCACCTCTCATATATACATAGGAAGCTCTGTATGTAATTGGCTCCTCCGGTGTCGCTCAGCATATCAAGCCGATTCTCTTTCTCCTGTTCACTCAGGCATGCTTGCATCTATGTTCCAACAGTATCAGTAATCGTCTGTTCTACCTCCTTTGGTACACGTCCAACCACTTGGGCTGGGCGGTAGAGCGACGGTCTCGCTTCATGCAGGTCGGCGTTCAATCCCCGACCATTCAAGTGGTTGGGCACCATTCCTTCCCTCCTTCCCATCCCAAATCCTTATCCTGACCTCTTCCCAGTGCTATTTAGTCGTGATGGCTTGGCGCTTTTTCCCCCCTGATAGCTTCCTCCCTAGCTCCTTTGGTACACAATTTCCTCTTGCATATTCCCGCATAAAAGAAGCCCGAAACTCTGCGTATTAGTAGCTTATGCAAGGTACATTTCTTACCTACACATTCTCCAGTGTTGTGCATCAAATGGATGAACTTTTATGTAAATATTATATTATTATAAGACTATATTGACCTTAAAGTAGTCTCTAGTCTCCCTTCCCTTAATGGTTCTCAATCTTGCAGAAAAAATCACTAAATCGAGATTAAGCATCTGGGGCCAGATTCACAAAGCAGTTATGCAAGCACTACGAACCTATACATCTTTTCTCAATCTTTGGCGGCTTTGTTTACAATTATTAAACAGTTAATGAGCTCTGAAGCACAGGAGGCTGCTTATAACAGTAACAACAAGTGATTTGGAAGTTTCATGCTTGTAAACTGTTTAATAAATGTAACCAAAGCCGTCAAAGATTGAGGAAAGGTTTGTACACGGTCGTAAGTACTTACGTAACTGCTTCGTAAATCTGGCCCCTGGGAGGAAGGAACTATCAGGGGGGGGGGGAAAAGCGCCAAGCCATTACGACTATATAGCACTGGAAGGGGTGGGTCACGATAAGGATTGGGATGGGGCGGGGGAGGGGGAAGGAATGGTGCCCAACCACTTGGACGGTCGGGGGATTGAACGCCGACCAGCATGAAGCGAGACCGTCGCTCTACCGTCCAGCCCAAGTGGTTGGGTCTGGCCCCTGGGAGACAAACATGGTTGTGCAGCATGTGCAGGTAACTAGTGTTGTTGATGGTCGGGTCATTGAAGACACAAACTGTCTCACCACGCTGATTCATGAGGCCAATTTCCTTTTTTTTTTCCCTGCTCTTACCTCTGGACGCTGGCACAATGTGAGTATTTCAGAGCCTCGGATCTCAAGGTTCAGATGACTCAAACCTGTCATCTAAAAATGATAGCGTTTATAGCAACTTTGGGTCGAACGTACAAAAATTAACTGGTGAACCCCCCAAAAAAGTTCATGTTTTGTACTATTAAATTTGTAGCGGGAAGGAGAAAGAAGACACCACTTAATCCTAAACTTTCCTTAGGCCTAGTATTGCACACACACACACACACACACAACACACACACACACACCACACACACACACACACACACACACAACAACACACCACAAACACACACACATATATATATATATATATATATATATATATATATATATATATATATTCTAAGTAGACCTGAAATGGCATATATTAGGCATACGATTGCTAAGGCCTAGAATAGGTTAGGTTGTATAATTACTGATCCTCCATTCAACATGCCATTTGAAACATTCCATAAATACAAAACGTAAACTTTTGAGATACAGCAGTCCATTTCTTTTTACGTTCGCACAATAGCTGCTATAACTACTATAACTTGTGTAGAATGTATTGAGGGATTGAGACTCCCCGAGATCTGGAAGGCAGGTAGCCTCGTCAGTACACCCGCTTTGGGAAGCCTCTTGTCTTCAACCAGTCGTCGCAAAGCGCTTGATACAAATGCATAACGTACCGTACGATCACTGGGTCTGAGAGCCTTCACAATTGGAATCTTGTATGCATGCGGCCTCAAGCTGGTGTGTAGCACCAGCTGAGTGTTACCACTTCATGCCACAATCCTCTAAATAGATTCCTGCAGACTACACACCGCTGGTTCTTTGTGTCCCTCCGTCCTCGACACTTGTGTTCCCACGCCGGGGTCCTCTCCCCTCAAGAACACTTACAGGCTCCATAAGCGTCTTATGCCACTCAGTGTTTCTACTTGGTAGTGTCCTTCTGCCATTCTCCGTGGCGATTATGTTGCATCTGACAGTTCATCCTTCTGTGTTGGTAGTACTTGTAGTAAGGATATGGATATATATATATATATATATATATATATATATATATATATATATATATATATATATATTATATAGTAATATATATTTGAAAAGCAGAGGTGCAACAGGTACTCTGAGAGAGAACTCTATCAACATCAGAGGCCCGAGACTGTTCAACACGCTTCCACTACACATAAGGGGCATAACTGGCCGACCCCTCACAGTGTTCAAGAGAGAACTGGATAAGCACCTCCAAAGGATACGTGATCAACCAGGCTATGACTCATACGTCAGGCTGCGAGCAGCCGCGTCTAACAGCCTAGTTGATCAGTCCAGCAACCAGGAGGCCTGGTCGACGACCGGGCCGCGGGGACGCTAAGCCCCGGAAGCACCTCAAGGTAAGGATGAGGACCATAGTGTATATACCGACGCACAACGAAATTAGAACGTAGAAATCGGCACTATTGAGTTGGACAAACCGGAAAACTATTTATTATTTGAGTTGCTTTGGCAAACTTAACTAACCTAAGCTAACCTTCTTAGGCCTAATACACGATATTTGAGGTCTAATATAGTACACATGTCTGCTATACTAGGCCTAGAAATATTTAGTTTATATATATTTTTTTTAAGAATTCCTTACTAGTCAGTATACTACTATCTGAAAGCTAAGTACGTACGAATTCGTGACTATTGACGATCGTCACAATAGGTACTATCTGAACAGGAGGATGGGTTGTAGCTGAAGGTATGATTTGGTCTCAGTGATCCAGCTTTGATGTCATTTTCAGTTATCTGGTACATATATATATTGCTTAACCAACTTTATCAGTTGCATAATATATTTTTAAATAAATGTATATACAGTATATATATATATATATATATATATATATATATATATATATGTTGTTGAATATGACCGAAAGCGTAAGATTAATTATTCTAACACGAATCTTTTCAATATTTCTTATGTTTTTCTTCACTGTCGGGGGAAGTTGAAATATTAACTCTCCAAAGTTCATTTTCACACTTTTATTTTGGGTCTGACGCCTAAGGATGCGTTTTGCATGGTCACTCCTTACATTCCAAAGACTAATTTACCATGCTCTTGTTGTTTTAAGATTTAGCTACCCAGAACGAAATGTCCATGTAGCACGGGCTATGGTGAGCCCGTAATTGAGTTCGGTTATTCGCGATAACCTTGTTACTCTGATATTTGGGTCAAAGTATTAAATGGTGGTGGGGTTTCCTCCTTTTCCTTGTATCTTTTTCGCTTCTGTTTTAGTCTTGTTTTAATAACATTATCTTGGTGGCGGATGTAGGTGCAGAATGTTCAGTAGTGTGTCCCATTCTTCAACGACTTTTCTAATCATTGTTGTCGCGGTGGAATGTGCATCTAATAATATGTAGTCGTAATAGCTTTGCGCTTTCTTCTGATAATTCCGTTCCGTTCTGAACCGTGAAACACACACACACACACACACAAGTGTAGATATGATAGAGCCCATTAGGCTCAGGAAACTGTACACCTGTTGATTGACGGTTGAGAGGCGGGACCAAAGAGCCAGAGCTCAACCCCCGCAAGCACAACTAGGTGAGTACAACTAGGTGAGTACACACACACACACACACACACACACACACACACACACACACACACACACATACACACACACACACACACACACACACACACATACCTCCTTATAACTCGTGCAGTACAGCCAGTGGTGATAAACTTGCAATAATAAAATTAAATTAGTGTAAAGGCACTCACTCAATTATTTACATCTACCTTGTGGGAGACTCTCCCAGGGTAACTTACTAACACAGAAGCCCACAGCCTGACCCACCCAGGGGCCCGGCCCCCAGTACTGAATCACAATTATAAATAAATACTCTGTCGTCGAGAGGAGTGACAGGGGGGTAATCACGCCTCACTGGATTAGTGAACTAGAACCAACAGATAACAATTTATTCCTCTACACCCCAGACTCGTAACAAAGATCACAATACAGTCACAAAGAAATCCTTTTAAGTCGTATCAGACTCAAGGAACTGGACTTCACTGAAAAGCTCTGACACTCTCTCCCGACTGGTTAACTCCTGCTTGCCTCTACTGGGCAGCGATGAGCCTGAACAACATAGACCGTAACCATCCTGTTCATCCAGCCCAGTTTGACAAAATAATATCTAGATATACAACCCTTCACAAGTCAACTAGTTACATCATAACATTCCACTAATTATACCAACAGTTTAACATATATCAACCTAGCGGTTTTTATATCAGTAATGGTGAGGTCGGTAACATCGTTCGAGGGGGGGGGGTGTAGAAATAGCCTAAGCTACTCTATCCGTTTGAGATGTATTTCTTTCTTGTCTCAATAAATATACTTTGAACTTGGTAGTATCGTCACTCCTGTGAGCTTGCCCAACGGACAAAACAATTTCTCACGCTTTTGCTTTCCTCTCAAATTGGTTTGTTTCTTTAGTAAATAGACCACACAAGTCGTAACACAGGCTACTGAACGTATGGCCCTGTATTGATTGATTGTTGCCGCCAAAGGCGGCTAGTTTATTGTGCACCCCCATACTCATCCTGTGAGCGGTAGCGCAAAAGCATTACAGAGGGCACAAAAGGTCTTTATCAGACAGTAAGGTCCTGTATGACTAACCATCCTGCGAGATGGGGACTTCTAGTATCACTGCTGCCTTATTCAATCTTGTGTTGATGATATCCTCATAATGCACCCAGAGTCTGCCAGTGCAGACTACTGATCACATGCCTCTGTATGACTAACCATCCTGTGTGATGGGGATTTTTAGCATCACGTAGAAAACGCTGTACGCTTTTTGCGTACACTTTTTGAAACGCTTTTTGAACGCTTTAAACGCTTTTTGAAACGCTGTACTCCCCTTCATATAGTCTAGGGTAGCTGCACAAATGCTCATGTACCTAAATGTGTTAATAAAAAAACCGTGAAACTCTGAACCGTGAAACCACAAACACATACCAACTTATAACTCGACGTTTTAAAGTGTGAAACACTCTTGTAAAAATAATGAAGCGCTGTGAAGCGGCTCTCAGTAATTACCACATGGGAAATATGAATTTATTCTCTTTATCCAGCCAAAGCTGCTTACTGTTGAACTTACGGGCGATGCAGGACTCGGGAAGCAAAAGTCATTGTCACAACAATTTTGAACATTAAATTAGTAGTCACAGAGATAAACAATAACGTTTAACCAGATAAAACACATTTTACCGGTATAAATGAGCTTCTCTGAACAGCTCAGCGCTTCTGAGTCATACAACAATGTAATCAACATAAGCAATTATTTAGTCCTCTCTATTTTGTTCTAGTTATGCAAATAATGGGTTTAAGAAATGGAATTGTAACATATTTAGTGTACCATTTGTTTTGCTCTTACATGCAACAGATGGCACTGTTTGTCAGACTAATGTTATCTCTTTTCATGTCTTCAGTATGTATTGTTGTTTAATAAGAAGGCGACTAGCCTACATGTCATATGTTCTACCCATGTGAGAGTCGTCCACAAACCCTCTCCACCATGAACAAGTGTTAAGACTTGTCATATTAAGATAAATAAATAACGATGTTTTTTACATAAGAATAAAGAGGCAACGTGTCAAATTTGGTATATTTTAAGTCTCGGCAAGAGGAAGCTTCCTGGAACTTCAAGGACGAGTATTGAGCGGCACGTGTTGACATCCGAACATAGCCAAAGGCAACTTGTGTGCGTTCACATTGCTGAATGCAACTGTGTTCATCGCCATCAACTGGTGAAAAAGTAGTGTGGTCGACTTCCGTGTTTGGGCCGAGAGAGACACGAGCCAGGGTGGCATCGAGAGGCTCTCATGAGCCGAGTGAGAGACAATCGACTTGAGAATGGTCCAGGACGGACCGAAACGTCGTCGTCCCTTCACCTTCTAGTGTGTGGTCTGGTCAACATTCTTCAGCCACGTTATTGTGACTCATCGCCCGCACTGAGTGAGAATATGTGTGTATGGGATTTGAGAACTGACATATTTGTGGGAAGCAGTTAAGATCATTTGACACATAAATACTATTGGAATTCACCATAGTTCGCATTATATTCCAACCTTTCTCCGGCATTATTCAGTAATAGAATGAGTGTCTTTTATT
>WNGS01163519.1:2378274-2389069 GCA_020271785.1 Procambarus virginalis | reverse complement strand
GATATTGCAATTCATCATAGTTTAGTATAATATTGCCAGATAATAGGTATAATTAAGATGACTTTTGCGGGGAGAATATGGGCGATAGGGGCATAATATTTCAACCCATCCTCCTAAAATTAAAGTACTTATAGTAACTAGAGGCGAAGGTTTCGCCTCTAGTTACTCTTTCGCTATTTAGGCGAAAGTAACGGTATACAGCGATGGACTACAGCAAGTTAACTTTTTGTACAATTGAATTTCGACAAACCAGATTTTTTTTTTTAATCGCAACATAAGACTTTATAAACCTCTGCTTCTAATCTTATGTTTAATACATGCTATCCTAAACCGTATTTCATAGTATACCTGCTATACTATACTAGGAATATTTGTTTGGTTTTGAACCATTTTTTCTGGACTCTATAAAATTAATAGTACATCAAGTGGCTTACGGGTAGTTCATCACTACGTAATGGTAGTTTCGACCAAATATAGTTACTATAAATATTACCATTTCAGGAAGATGGGTTGGAATATTTCTATCTTTTTATGACTACTTTTGATAATGCGGCATAATTGCGTAATTCAAATCAGATGAACCTGATCATCTTGTCCTGCCTCCTAATCGTTATATGGACTATCTTCTGGAATGGTCAAGATATTAGCTATCATACATTGCTGTAAGAAGACGGACTTCCGCAATTTAAAGCTATCTTGTATAGACTATACAAGCAGTATCTAATACTTTCTTTTATACTTTGAAATGGAATTTTTTTTAGTCTCATAGGCTTTTGAGGCTACATCATATTTATTAAATGAAGGGTTGTATTGGTGATCCTGGTATTTATGATTCAACTACAACTGTTTAAAATTAATGCAAATAACCCAAAACTGAGTTTATGTGGTTAATAAAGATGCTTCATTACATAAAAATGGGCTAAAAAATATATATGGGTAAATGATTGTCATCGTGAAGTTTAATATTAAAAAAAAATTGAATTTTGAAAAATTGATTGAAAAAATTGAATATTTGAAAAGTTTATAATATTAAACACCAATGAAATGTGCCTTTGTGAATGTATTTACAGTGGTCTACGTCTATATATGAAATATGATGCAGTAGTAGCAATGAAACAAATAAAATTTGGCCATGGGTTTGCTTGTGCTAAATGTTTATTCGGTTTATTAGGCTTGTTTATTAGGTTTATTATCGTAAGCGTTTTGCTTTTCAAGTAAATATGAGGCTATCAATACACAAAAACACTATGTATTGTCAGTTTGAAATCACTTTGACCAGGATATCGCACACTTATTTTGTTTAATAATTACATTGTTTGAATTATTAGGATTACATTATTAGTAATTAGGAATAACAATGTTAATAATATAAACAGTGAAGTGCTTGTTATAAATCTAGCAAGAGGTTTTGGCAAGGAAGTCTTTCGGTTTTCCCCTAGAATGCCTGAATCCTGAGGATGTGCATGGAGGCTGGTCATCATGAGTTACGACTCCATTAGCCAAGTATCTCCAAATGGTAGCTTAGTGTGCTGGAAAGATCTCTGCTCTTCTAAAAGTTATTTTTGTATACTCTTGCAAAGATGTATAAACGACTGTATATTCACTTTTGTTCTTTTTGGAAAATAACACCATACCACAACAAATTCAAGCAACGACGTCATTGATCGACAAACAAAAAAAACTTGATTGCATAAGGGTTCAATATCTGCTTTTGCACAAGGTGCATGTTTTACATACGCCAAGCGTGTCGTCAAAATATATTAAATAGAAGGCGTATTTTTTCCAAACAATGTGAATAGGCCATTTAGTTTTTTTTACATTGAAGCACACACCTCCAAATGAATAGTGCTCGCTGCGTATTTTATCTGAAGTTGGCACCAGATTTGTTTTTATTCATTGCGTAGGTTCCAGGCTTGCTGGAAATAGAACATTTGTGCATTGCGTAGTTTCTAATTTAGCTTTTGTATTATTGCACTGCTGTGCTGCGATTGTGAGCCTTTAATAATTTTGTTGCACTGCAGTCGTATAATATATTTCTTTGAAGCAACAAGGTAACTTGAGCATTTAACTACTTACATGCATTAATCTATATGTAACTTTCAAATTTGGATTTATTTGACATTAAATACAATAAAATTATTAAATCTGGCTATTGCAAAATAAAGTATAATAAGAACTAATATTTAATAAAGCACAACAAAAGACAAAAGGAAAGGAGTGATAGGAGAAAAACACAGAAACTGTATAGGAGGGGACCTAAACATTCCCCCTAATCCGTTATGTGTGGTTTCCTCCTAGGCTAAAGGGTTCCATTCTTCCAGCCAGAGGTTATATACTCCCATATTTAAAAAAAGGACTAATTATATTTATATTTCCATTCATACAAGTATACCTCCATAAAGCGAAAATATGTTGGGAGTATTGTCCAAATGCAAAAAAAAATGATGCTAATTGCCGAGAGTTAACATCACACTGGGGCCACAGTCGCGTTCAGACACAAGCCTCCGAATTAAACTGAGACACGTCATGTTGGCTGTGTTGAGTCTGTCCGCGTTTGGTGTTTAGAGAATATAGGTATCTTTCGTTTTCTTTTCTGGTGCTTACTTTTCTTTCTTCTTCCCTCCTTTTTTTTATCCTCCCGTTTCTTTCTGGCTTCGGCGTCTGTTTTTTGTTTTTATCTCATTCCCGTTTTTTTTTCCTAATTCGGTATCTTGCCTCTTCCCTATTTCAGTACTCGGTACTGTATCTTATTTTCGGTTTGTTTCACAAATTCTTCTTTTTCAATCGGCCACAACAATCAATAGAAAACCACATTTCATACAGAAGCGTTTTACGTGCAAACGAGTAGTAGGCTAACTATCCCAGCACCATTGTTACATGCAGGCGATGAGTCACAGTAACGTGGCTAAAGTATGTTGACCAGACCACACACTAGAAGGTGAAGGGACGACAACGTTTCGGTCCGTCCTGGACCATTCTCAAGTCGATTGGGTCCGTCCTGGACCCAATCGACTCTACAGGCTGTCTCTACTTCCTCATCACAATCGACTTGAGAATGGTCCAGGACGGACCGAAACGTCGTCGTCCCTTCAACTTCTAGTGTGTGGTCTGGTCAACATTGTTACATGAACGTGGAGCGCCTCCTTAAACGTTTTTGCAAGCGTATATTGCGACCACGTTCTTTCGTCTGTTGGTGGGCTGGTGGCTGGGTATATTTACTTTAAGGCGGCAGAGCGCGAATTCGACTTGTCAATTGGTTGTTTTGTTTCCAGCTTCTCTTTACATTGCGAGTTTTTTTCTTCACATTAGGCGAGTCAGCTCGTTCCCTGCAGAGGTGTTTGGTGTGTGGTCATGGCAAAATATTTTTTATTAAATAACTTGATTAGGTCTATGTTGTGTTTTTGTGTATATTTTATAGTAGCATCCGGTTAGACGATGCCAATGCATTTTATTGAAATAGTGAAGGGAATGAGGGGGGGGGGGAGGATGTCCTGAAAACCTTAAAAATTCCATTTTCTTCATCTCGGTTATCCGTATTTACTCTTGTATCTTAATAGGTGGGGTACCCGGCGGTGCCCTGGGTGACCCAGACTTTCTCTTTCTCTTTATCTCGTCTGTGTCTTCCTGACTCGGCTCGCGTGTGGAGGATTGACATGGGAGGCAGCAGGTGGGCTGGTGTTGGGGAATGTGGGAGTATGATGTCGTGAGTGCCTATATCAGGCTATTACAGGCAAGGTATGATAGATTTTAATTATGTAGGCAACGGTGAATAATGTTATACTAAGAAAAAACAAATATAAATTTAAAAAATCCTGTGTCTAGTTATTATATTATGATGTTAAAAAAATCGTCGTGGGTTCCCATTGGTACCGTGTTACGTCGCACTCTTTTCACTTCAGCCAACTGCGAACTGTCAATGTTGGGCATGTACCCCACAGGAATCAGGGTGCAAAGTTGTGCGAGGCTAGTCCCATACGTCTGGCCTCCAACCTTGAACATAGACATATTCTAATTTATAGACGTAAGTTTGAGTGTCGAATTGTGGCTCTTCATTGCACATAATTTTTTTAGCCTATCCTTTTGCGCTAACGGACTACATAATTGTGATTTTTTTTAACATTCTTATATGTGTTGAAATTAACATATTGTTTAAATTCAAATTGAATGTTACTTTAATTTTTTTTATTTTAGGCCATATTAAATTGTAGGTAGAACCATATTTTTGAGAATTTTTACTTAATTCTCGTATAAACTTTGTTCGTCGAAATAATTTTCATTAGTGTATTCTTTCTGCTTTTGACAAAACAAACTTTTCAAGAAAATTGTAGTTAGCCTTGCAATGATTCCAGAAATGCTTCTCCTATTAAATGTCTTTAGCCGTGCCTACTGTAAAGATTCCTCAAATCAGTATTCCGAGACCAACCAATCTTAGCCCTATATAGAATCCTACAAAAATATTTTATTTTATTGCACTGTTGATATAAACAAAATATACTTCCTCTTAGGCTTGTCTGGTGCAAGATGCACTGGTGGGAGTTTGCATTGTACATTACTTTAGCCTACGGTTTAGACCTATTTAGACCTATAGTCTTGTGTATAATCCTCTGACTGTGTGACAGTGAATACCAGCATTATCCTCACTCTCTAATAGAATTACTGTATTCAGATTAGGCAAAATTGTAATTAATATTTGTCAATAAAGCTGTTAATAAAAATAACTTCAACGCTAATGCGTGTTACTTAGTCTTGGTGTGTAGGGAGGTTTGGTCATAGAATTGATGATTTATTAGTGACATGAATCGAGCTTTCAAAGGCAACATGAATAAAGCTTTCACTGGTATTTTTATTAAAGCATTCGTGGGTAATGATATTTAAGTATTGTATTCATGATAGTGACATTTAAACGTGCCTGGCTAGTGGTGATAACGCATTCGTGGATAATGATGACGATAAAGCATTAATGCTAGTGATAAAGCACTCGTGCCAAGTAATGACGAGTTCATGGCTAGTGGTGTATTAAAGCAGTCATGACAAGGCATAATTGAAGATTTCATAAGTTGTATCAACTTATGAAATCTTCAATTATTGAAGCTAATAATTCAGTCGTGTCAGTTAATGACACGACTGAAGGTTTCGTAGCTAGGCTGATGACACGAGTGGAGGTTTCGTATTTAGGATGGTGACACGACTGAAGGTTTCGTAGCTAGGCTGATGACACGACTGGAGGTTTCGTATCTAAGCTGGTGACACGACTGAAGGTTTCGTAGCGAGGATGGTAACACGACTGGAGATTTCGTAGCGAGGATGGTAACACGACTGGAGATTTCGTAGCTGGGATGGTGACATTTAAGCATTCGTGATTCATGACATCGTTAAAGCATAACTAGGATTCCGGACTAATGATGCTATTTAAACTTCCCCTATTGGTTAATTTCGCATACACATTATTAAAAAAAACCAGTTTGGTCGTTATCTTCTGTTTAAAAACTCATAGGAGCCTATGTTCTCGCTACTCGCGTGAAATAAATTAGATCGATTATTCTGTAATCTGTTCGGTAATCTCCATGGGAAAGTCATTCATGTAATAGCGGGTTAGATTCATATTGGGAATAGCTAAATGTGTTATATTGGAATGCAGTTTACACAACATAATTTCCTTTAAATGAGCCTGCAATGCATTTTTTTTATCAGCATTATTCGATGGAAAAGTTTACGAGTGTATGTACTTTACAGTAGTAATGGGAGGCTTTTAAATGATTGTTTCGTTATTATGAACTCCCAGTTGGGAGGGGGAAGGGTTTAAGATTATTTGAGATTTGTATCTTTTTAATAGGCTGTTGGTGTTGCCACGTGATTGTTGTTGCTATATATAGGCCTACAGTGCTACCATAGGCTACATGGTGCTACCTCACGGTCACATATCTACCACATTGGTACTACTACTACATTCATGATAATATACCCTTGTAGGCAGCCATCAGTCTCAGGAGACTATGGAGTTGCGCTCTGGTTGTCGGTCTGGAGTGGCTCACCAGAGCGCAAAGCCAGGGTAGGTTGATTCGGGGGAGAAGCTGTTACCCAGGCAGCAGGTCCCCCCTCTCCACGGCGCTGAAAGTCTCCAATGGAAAGGCATACGCCATTACGATTGGTTCCAGCGCCGTCGCAGGAACTGAGAGTTCCGGGGTTGACCTCGAAGGTGATGAAGGGCACAGGGACCTCCAACCCCGGAGACCGCCGTGCTCGGTGCCGGAGAAGAACCACCCCCGTCAAGTATAGTATACGGTATGAATGTATACCCTTACATTCATGATAATATACCCTAGTGGTGATTGGTACGACTACACATGATAATATACCCTAGTGGTGATTGGTAGTACTACACTCATGATAATATTCCCTGGTGGTGATTGGTACTACTACTACTACTACTACACTCTTGATAATATACCCAAGTGGTGATTGGTTCTACACTCATGATAATATACCCTAGTGGTGATTGGTACGACTACACATGATAATATACCCAAGTGGTGATTGGTAGTACTACACTTATGATAATATACCCAAGTGGTGATTGGTACTACTAACCTCATGATAATATACCCAAGTGGTGAGACTGGTCCCTAGAACCATCTCTTGGTAGATAGCCCGCCCCGGGAGGTAGCCTAATCTAAATCGAAATTGTTAACCCTCATTAAACACAAAATGGGGTTAATAAATACATCCTGGGTTAGATCTTTTTTTTTTCTATTGGTTAGTAGTCTAATATATATGTAATCTGGACTAGTCTTGCTAGATCTGTTGATTGCCGTTAATTATGCACCCCATACCATCCCGTGGGCTGTGGTGGGAAAGCATTAAGCATATTATGGGCTTAGAACGGACATGCACAGTTCATTTAGTTAAGGAAGTAACAATCTTGCGAAGTTAGTAACACAATTTGTAATACAATACATAAAGGCGAAATTTTTAGGCCCTGCTTCTAACTTACCCATTAAATATCTCTTGTGGAGGAAACTTGTGATTAATGAGATTTCCTGACCCATGTACTATTGCCACTGGTCCAACACGTAGGGACTAACAAGTTTGCTGGGTCGCTGCCTTATAAATTGAATTCGTTTCAGACCAGTCGGAATGTTTCAGGAGGCTTCTTGGAAAACATCGTTTGGTCAACAATAGAAAGACTGTTCTGAGAAATTTTGCATTTCTGTTGTTGGCTTTTAGGCATAATGGAGTTAACCTGCTTGATACCTGCTTGATGGGGTTCTGGGAGTTCTTCTACTCCCCAAGCTCGGCTTGAGGCCAGGCTTGTAAGAGTTTGGGTTAGTTGGATTTGTTATATTTTTAAATATAATTAGTTTAGCTATAGAGCAAAGATATATTACGCCTAACGTCAATTTCACTTCTGCGCTGTAAACTGTGTGTAGAGGCAAGTGTCCTTGACCTGGTGTAGGGTATTGACGCGAATGACGATGTCTAGTTAAAGTATTGATTTCCAGGTGGAAATTGTTTCGTAGCCCAAGTGCCCTCCGAGGCAAACCCCTACCTTGAGGTGCTTCCGGGGCTTAGCGTCCCCACGGCCCGGTCGTCGACCAGGCCTCCTGGTTGCTGGACTGATCAACCAGGCTGTTTGACGCGGCTGCTCGCAGCCTGACGTACGAGTCACAGCGTACTCGTACCCAGCCACTCGAACCCAGCCACGATACCGTCAGTCATATGCACTCCACCTTCACTCCGTGGCGTTTCGTTGTCTAAAATATGGTGCTATCTCTCACCCGAGAATTTCACCCGGGTGGGTAGTTAGGCATGGGGTGTTACCACACTGGGCAGAAACAAACGGGCAATTTTATTCACCTGATGCCTTTGTTCACCTAGCGGTAAATAGGTACCTAGGATTTGGTTAGTCGTTGCGGGCTGCATACGGAGGATGCGTGTATTTATTATTTTATGCTGGCTGGATCGATCGCGTAAGGGTTCGGGAGACATCTCCCGTCACGCAGGGTGCAGCCGCACCTCCACAGATCTACAGTATTAGCTCTTGATACTGGTAATGGTTCAAAAGGGCCACCACTTACGGGCTATTCATGCCCGTGCCACCTTTTTAGGTGGCTTAATCTTCATCAATCATATAATGGGGGTGTGTGTTTACTATTTGTGCCTGCAGGATCTAGCTGTTAGCTCATGGACCGCGCCTTTCTAACCGTCGGTCGTTTAATGTACTGACTCCCGATCTATTTTCTTCAATTGTATTTACTATGTATATTTCTATTACATTACACACACACGTATCCCCGGGATGCAGCCCGTAGCAACTCCCAGGTGCCCTAATTACTGTTAGATGAACAAAGGGCATCAGGTGAAAGAAACTCTACCCATTTGTTTCAGCCTCGGCCGGGAAGGGTAATTATCAGAAGAAAGCACCAAGCCATTATAACTATAGAGCCCTTGTATGGGATTAGGAAAAGGGTTTTTGATGGGACGGAGGAAACGAATGCTGCGCTCGTGCTAGGAACTGTCGGGGGATTGAACGCCGACCTGCATGAAACGAGACCGTCTCTTTTCCGTCGCTCAAGTTGTTGGGGGAGTGAGAGCCGAGTGTGACCAGCCCTCTGCACCATTATGACACGGGGATTTTGACACAACGATGTCTTCATCACGTGATCGGGCGAGAGAGAGAGAGAGAGAGAAATTATTTGGGAGTCAATATATTTTACAACCGACGGTTAGAAAGAGCTAACAGCTCGATCCGGCAGACACGAATAATAAAGACAAGTAGGAAACAACACGCTCATTCACTCACACGAGTGGAAGCTATAGATACAGATGAACAAGAAACATGTCGGGAAATAAATTTTGATTGTCTTGGCCATTTAGGCTATATGGAATGGGATGTAGAGTCGAGCTCGTTAAGCCGTTTCAGAACTGTGATGAAAACCCGCGGATGAAAGTCATTGCATCAACCTAATTTGATCAGAGTCAGCAAGAGCTGAATTAGGAAGCTAATGTGTTCGATTCCACAAGCACACTTAAGCGAGTTAAGTACACTTTTTTGTATTAGACCCATTATTATTAACATTTTGTTATTATATCTCATGATCAATACTAGGCCTTAGCAAATCCTGGGTGCTGCTATAGGTGTATACCGCTTGTAATACCACTTGGCTAGGCCGGCCCTGTTACCGCTTCATTCATGGTAGACGATTGTCATGCTGTTATCGCAACCATGAGATCACCACAGTCCTAAATATTCATCATGAATTGATGAAACGGTGTAGCCTACAGGCACCCAGTACAAGGCTACATCTGTAGCAGAGATCAGATACTGTGTACGATTAGCCAAACCTTATTAGTACCAATGAAGACGAAAGGAAGAGGGAATAGATAATTTAGTTACAAACGATGATAATATGGCATGTTGTTTTTAGATTCAGTTACTCGGAACAAAGAGTTCCAAGTAGCACGGGCTATGGTGAGCCCGTAGTGGATTTGCCTGGCACAGGAGCGGGGCTGTAAATGTGATAATATGGTAGAATTTATTAAACCTAAGGATTAATGTAGTGGATAGCAATAATTAATGATAAATAAAGAAAGAAGACTGTAGTGGCGGGAATAATTGTGAAATGCAATGACCGCTGCAGAGGGAGCTGTTCCCTGAGGCGCCCTGCACGACCTGTCATCTCCAATAATATATCGCATTTTGACGTCAAAATCCCCAACGGACAAAATATGATGTGCTATAAATTATACCGGCATACAAATTTACCTTCTCTATTCGTAGGACGCTCGGATAGGTTAGGTTCGGGTGTTTTAGTACACTATTTTCAATCCGTGTTGGCAACTGACAAAACTGACAACTGGGAGCCGGTCGGCCGAGCGGACAGCACGCTGGGCTTGTGATCCTGTGGACCCGGGTTCGATCCCGGGCGCCGGAGAGAAACAATGGGCAGTTTCTTTCACCTTATGCCCCTGTTACCTAGCAGTAAAATAGGTACCTGGGTGTTAGTCAGCTGTCACGGGCTGCTTCCTGGGGGTGGAGGCCTGGTCGCGGACCGGGCTGCGGGGACACTAAAGCCCCGAAATCATCTCAAGATAACCTCAAGATAAGTGGAGAGAACGGGCTGTCCATAGGCTAGATTCACGAAGCAGTTACGCATGCACTTACGAACCTGTACATCTTTTTTCAATCTTTGGCGGCTTTGTTTACAATTATTAAACAGTTAATGAGCTCCGAAGCACCAGGAGACTGTTTATTACAATAACAACAGTTGATTGGGAAGTTTTCATGCTTGTAAACTGTTTTAATAAATTAACCAAAGCCGTCAAAGATTGAGGAAAGATGTGCACATTCGTAAGTACTTGCGTAACTGCTTCGTGAATCTGGCCCCAAGGTGCCTGTGTCCACTGGCTGTGTGGGAGACAAGGGCGGCTTCCTGCTGCCTAGTAAAGTGTTGATAAATGGAGTATGTTGACGGATGTTGTGGCCATTACACCTAGTGTTGGTTGATGATTAACAGGCCTAATATATAAAACCTTTTTTACCTCCTATTAATAGGTAATAATTTTATATTTCATTGATAATTCATTGTTTCACGCATGTGTTAAAAAAACAATGTTAGTAGACCTAAGCTGTTCTTATTATTTAGGAAAATAATATGGGTTGTTTTCGCGTTTTTGTGCTCTGAGTTAAGTACACTTTTTATCGTATTAGATCCATTATTATTAACATGTTGTTATTAATTATAATTTCACATAGACTAACCTATAACATAGCTTATTCTGTGGTGTATGAGATTAT
>WNGS01163519.1:2326337-2370302 GCA_020271785.1 Procambarus virginalis | reverse complement strand
CTGGTCTTGACTTTTTGATGTGTAGCGCCTCGCTGATGTCCAGTCTTCTGTTGTCGCTTTACCTGTCGATTATTTCTATGTTGCTTGTTAAGATGTCTCAGGTGATGGTCTGGTTGTGTGAGGAGATTATATGCTCCATGATGGAGCCCTGTTGCTCGTGCATTGTTAATCACCTAGAGAGAGAGACGTTGTTGTCTTGCCTATATACTGAGATCGTTGGGCTGACAGTTCCAAGTGGGCATGTGAAGGCATAGACGACGTTGGTCTCTTTTAAGGCGTTTCTGTTTGTGTCTGGAGAGTTCATAAGTAAATTGTCGGTCTTCTTGCTTTTGTAATAAATTGTTAATTGTATCTTCTGATTTGTGTCTGTGGGGATAACGTTCCTATCAATATATCTTTCAGAACTTTCCTACCTTTTATAAGCCGTGGAAAGAAGTTCCTGTAAAGCAATCTAATAGGAGGTATAGGTATCGTGTTGATAGATTCTCCAGAGGTTGCATGGCCTGTCACCTTTCTTCTAATAACGTCTTCAACATAACCGTTAGAGAAGCCATTGTTGACTAGGACCTGCCTTACTCTACAGAGGTCCTCGTCGACCTGCTTCCAACCAGAGCTGTGAGTGAGAGCTTGGTCGACGAAGGCGTTATCAACGCTCCTCTTGTACCTGTCCGGGCAGTCACTATTGGTATTAAGGCACATTCCTATGTTCGTTTCCTTAGTGTAATATATATATATATATATATATCTATATATATATATATATATATATATATATATATATATATATATAATGTATATATATGTATATAATTTTCACTATGATCCAACGTGCATATTAATCATCATATTTTACGTTATTCTGAAGTTCTTTTGAAAGTATCCTCTTCAATGATTCTTTTCAGCTATGTTAAATAAAAGTCTTGCTAATGTTCAGAGCTGAATTTTACTCAAACTGTGATTAATAATGCACAAAAATGTTAAGACAAAAATGAGAATCTCTCGCGCTAATTAAATTGATTTTTTTTTATCAGTGAAGCTTCGATTACCATTAAGATTAAAAAAAGTGGAGCGATATAGCAAAGGAAGAGACTCATATTTATGAACCAGTGACAGAATTCTGGAGAGTAAATACATGCTTACAGAAATAGCGCATCCGTGTCAATGAACCATCAGGTGGATAACGACATGTTACGGGTACAGGAGCCAACAGGTGGGCTCTTTGGGTCAACTGGTACGAGCGGCGAAGTCTTGGGTTAATGGGTGGGAACAGGTAGGATCATGGGGTCAACAGGTAGGATCATGGGGTCAACAGGTAGGATCATGGGGTCAACAGGTAGGATCATGGGGTCACAGGTAGGATCATGGGGTCAACAGGTAGGATCATGGGGTCAACAGGTAGGATCATGGGGTCAACAGGTAGGATCATGGGGTCAACAGGTAGGATCATGGGGTCAACAGGTAGGATCATGGGGTCAACAGGTAGGATCATGGGGTCAACAGGTAGGATCATGGGGTCAACAGGTAGGATCATGGGGTCAACAGGTAGGATCATGGGGTCAACAGGTAGGATCATGGGGTCAACAGGTAGGATCATGGGGTCAACAGGTAGGATCATGGGGTCAACAGGTAGGATCATGGGGTCAGCAGGTAGGATCATGGGTCAAGTGATGGGGTCATGAGCTAACGGGTAGAAACAGGTTGGGGTCACGGGACCTACGATGGAAGTTTAAGAGGACCATTCCCTTGTGTGGGGGCGCTAACCTGCCACTCTCCCCCCCCCCCCCCCTCTTTCTGTCAGCATCTTTGTGACTCAACATTCAGACACTAAAACACAATGGCCACTGACCTCCTATTGAACAAATCCATGGTTCATGCTGCTTACATTCGCCTGGCCTTGCTACCTGATCATCTGGCCTTTTCCTAGCTTCATTCCTGCCATAATGGGTCAGGAAGGTTAATTCTACCATTTTTCTTCAAGTTTTTCTCTCTGTGTCTCTTCTGCTGCTCTCGGGTCCATTGTTTTCCTGTCAAATTGACAGTAAACTCTTCCATTACAAGGAACTTGGCTTTCAATCTGTGTGTTACCTCTGCCAAAGAACATGGACTCTTGGCTTTGGTGGGGATCTAAAAATCGTCTTTAATGCTTTGTATGTGTTTTTCTCCGAGGCTAAAGGGTCCCCTTTACAGCCAGTGGTGGTACCCACCCGCCCATATATATATATATATATTAATATATATGTTAAATTATAATCTTGATATAGCATTATAACATTGATAATTGTGCATATTTCTAATAATAGTAATTGTAAGACAAAAATTATTTAACCCGTTAGCGTAATTTACGAAGCTAAATATTTTTTTGGGTTTGCAATAAATTCATTAGTAAATAAGGCTAAACAAAATGTCAGAACAAATTAAAACTGGAAATTTTTATTGTAGGTAGAGGATTATTGCGTATAAATCCAGCTATTTGGAGTTGCATATAACCGTTAAAACATTTTGTTATTAGTCACATAGCTGAATATTACATTTTACGGACCAGAGCACGCATTAATTATTTGGTAATGGGAGGCGGCTATATACATGGGAGAGCTTCATGACCTGCCCGAGCTCTCTGGGTGGGAGCAGCGCTCCTCCCACCCCAGTGTTCCATAGCCCGGGCTCATAGCCCAAGTGGTGTGTGGGGGATAGCTATAGAAACCACCTACCTAAGCTATTGAGGTCGATGCTCATTTTGTCCGTCGAAGTGTCAGTATTGCTGCGTTTTTTCAGTTTCATTAACGCAACGGAATGTTGACGATCATGAGCGACAAAGTTTCGATGCATGCGGGGAGAGGCTATCACGTGGGCAGTAAAGTATTATATGTTGTTGTTGGTGGTGTTTGACCAGTGCTTCCCTGCTCCAGTCCTTCACTAACTTACTAATCAAGACGTTATAAACTTCACGCCTTCATCAATCAATGTACTCTCTGCCCTCGAGTTCATTTGAGTACAAAATACAGTTCATCAGTGGAGGGTTCTTCGTGGTTTTTAACATACAGTATAAAAGTTGTGAGGTTCTGTTAAAGTTCACCTGTAGTAGGCTACGTAACTAGAAATTTCTAGTTTCTACGTAACTAGAAAGAAGAAAGTAACTAGGTATTTCCTTTGCTTCTGGAGACGCGCCTATAGATACATTTGTTACTGTTACTTATGTGCCTCTCTAAATTACATATATTGTGAAGGGTATTTGACATTGCTCAGTCAAGGATTCCAACTTTGCCCTTATTCACTGAGTCGAGGTTTGTCGAAGCTGTTGACTATGGTAATATCTATCAAGTAGCAGCAGCAGGCGCGATATAATCCTCTAAAATTGGAGTTCTTAATCAGGGGTATTCATACCCCCTTAGGGTTATTAGAAGCAAATAATGGGGGGTATGGGACTGTATCTCTGAAAAAAATTAAAACAAAGTTATATAATAAAATGTATAAGACTTTCTTTAAGTTAGTCTCTTCCTGGCTATCCATGTGATTTCGACAGTCTGGCGAGAAGGGTGTGGCGGATATGCTGAGTAATCGATGGTGGGTCGGCTAAGGTAACTGACGACCCAGCGGTAACTCGAGCCCCGCGAGTTACCGCTGGGTCGGTATATATATATATATATATATATATATATATATATATATATATATATATAATATATATATAACCAATAATATATAAACAATGCAATATATTAAAATTGCAAGCGAAAGTTTGAATATCTGGCAACTCAGACTAATATCCCGTCTATGTCACTTAAAAGTGAGGGGAAATATTTCTTAATATTTTTGTCTTTGTTCGCAATTATCCCACTAAGAAAATTTCGGGACGATAAAGTAAAGCTTCACATAACAAGAACTGTCATTAGAAGTTGGGAAGGTCTCAGAGAAGAATGTAGGTTTTTGACACGATATGGACCACAAGTTACGATCAAACCTGCGCTCTGGTAGTTACGCTAGCCGGTCACGTGACGGATAATAACTTCTGGTGATGTATCCAGGGAACCTTAGCGAACTGTGTACTGGCTGCACCTGGCTATATCTAGGGTTGTGTCTAGTTATTTCCAGAAGCTGTTTCTAGTTATTTCCAGGGGCTGTATCTAGGTATTTCCGAGCGCTGTGTCTAGGTATTTCCAAGCGCTGTGGCTAGGTATTTCCGGAGTCTGCATCGAGATATTTCCAATTTTATTGGCAAATTTTTAAAGTTGATACGATAGAAGGCTTGTAGGCCTTCTGACAAGCGACGCTTGCATAAGGATGATCAGAAATGTGAAAGTTCGATCTGGTAATGTAGAAATTAGCGAGTAAGGCCGTCAACCGTGAACATCTTCAAGAGGAAACTAGATTTATTCCTCCAAGGAGTGCCGGACCAACCGGGCTGTGGTGGGTATGTGGGCCTGCGGGCCGCTCCAAGCAACAGCCTAGTGGACCAAACTCTCACAAGTCAAGCCTGGCCTCGGGCCGGGCTTGGGGAGTAGAAGAACTCCCAGAACCCCATCAACCAGGTATCAACCAACCAGGTAAGTGAACTGCAGAAGACGGAGAAGTGTCGGAGCAGGACCTTGTGGTGTTCGCAGATGAAATGCTCTCGAGTGCAGACCATGTTAAACACTGTCATTAAAGCACCATCCTCCAGTCGATTTACATCTTGATAGCTGCATGGTTGCTGCTGGGTGCATGGGAGTGATCAGAGTAAAGGAATGACATCCAGTCGCTCCGCTCCACTCCACACGGCGTCGCATTTTTTTTTTTTTTTGACGGAGTCGGCCGTTCAGTTAAAATGCGACGAATTAGTCAAAATGAATGCATCGTGATGTTTATGTGCCTCAGCCTCGATAGGTCAGGTTGGTTGCTTAGGTTTGTTAGTTTCTAGATAGGGTAAAAACGGTTGTATTTTTTTAAGCAGGGACACATTAAGAGAATGCGGTTGCCTGGAGAGCTGTAACAAACAAACTATCTTTTAAAACTGCCACTAAGCCCGGTTCCCTGTCACTTGCTGGGATTTTCTTGCACGCAATCTTCGCCTCCACACACGCAATCACCCCCCCCCCCGAGCCTTCTCATATACCCCCCCCACCTCACACGCAATCTTCGCTTCTTCACACGCAATCCCCGCGCCTTCTCATGCACACTCCCCACCTTACACGCAATCTTCGCTTCTTCACACGCAATTCCCGCCTCCTCACACGCAATCCCCGCTTCCTCATACCCATTCACGCTATCTTCCTCCCGGTCTTGCTCTCTCTCTCTTCCTAACCTCAAAATCCCCCCCCCCCCAGGGAAGACTCTTCACCAGCCTATCATCATCCATTCGTTCACCAAGACGACACTATCTCAAGACGCTCTCCTTAATCTGGCGATTTAACGACTTTTGCACTCCACATCTTTCCATGACATTTTAATTCCTTACTCTATCGATTCTCTTAACACCTTTCATGCTTTCCCGATTGCTCATTTATCCTGCTCTAACGATTTTTAATGCCAAACCGAAGGATGAGGTGGAGGAGGCAACGAGGAAGATAAAGAGATGAGAAGGAAAGGGTTGATAGGAATGAGTGAGAAATATGTAGAGGTTCAGTGAAAAGATGGACGAGGAAAAGGAGGAACTCATGGAATGGGGGAAAGATGAGAAGAGAGGATAGAGTAAGAAATGTGAAGAGATGGAAAGGAGACAGGTGGAGAAGGGAACCAAGAAATATAACTCTGACGACCTCAGTCTAAAGATATTGCTAAGAATTGTTCTCATGTTTGCCACTTTGTCGCGTACTGCTGCTGTTGTGTTTATACGAGCCACCGGCGCTAGGCTCGGGGGGTTACATCAATTCACAGGTTCTCGTTTTCTGTTTGGGCAAGTCTTCTCCCTTTCCTATTGGTCAATAAGTTCTCATTACCTTGCATTTATCTGGTTGAATTCGGATGGACGTTGTTAGGAACTTCTCCGTAACCGGGTTCTTTTAAAATTCTCTGAGCCTTGCCAAGCCCAGAGAGCCATAACCTCGGTGGAAATGTTGTAATGTGTTTAAGGATAGAGAAATCAAATGGCAATGTACAACTTCCACTTATTATTAACTACAACTAAAACTATATACACTAGACATTGACACAGAATCTGAGAATGTTTCCGCCAACTGATGATAAAACCCACACTCCTTTGGTGAAGGTCTTCAAGTGCTCCATTAGCATTCAAGTCAGCACACTCCAGCATAGGTGGCCAGTGGTCGACCTGATCACTGCTTCACTCTCCCTGCTGCCAGTCACCGGTACCTCATCATCAACTACGGGCTCACCATAGCCCGTGCTGCTTGGAACCTTTTGTTCCAAGGAGCGAATCTTAAACAACAACAACAACCTCATCATCTCCCAGAACAGCAGACTAGAAGATGGGAAACATTATTAATGGGAGGGTAAGCTGTCTTAATTCTGAACCTGATTCATAGATGGTGCTGAAGTTCGTTACAGACCTTTATCTATCCAGACCATCACTGCATCTTATCCAGGTCGTCCTGGGTCTTTTTACAACCCGAATGTGTTAATGACTCTAAATATAAATTTTTACCACTGCGAACGAAGTGGTTCATCGAAGTCGATGAATGCATCGACTTCGTTTCAGGTCATTGAATTATCCCAGGAAATAGTATAGGGTATAGCACTGGTCCTTGTGTTACCCCGCTTGTGACTTCCTCCATTCTGACGGCTTTCACTGCCACGCTCTGTTTCCTATCAGTGAGGTACTGTATCTAATCTAATCTCGCAGAATGTTTGCTTGATTTTCAAGCTTGTATAGCAGTCTCTTGTGTGGAAGTGTATTAAGTTATTTCTGTCAATCCAGAAATTCTCAAACTGCCTATTCTTCCCCTGCCTTCTTATCGTTTCGGTCTTGGTAGTAATATTATTTTTAAAAATTTAAGGGCTTAGTTTCCGAACCGAGAAAATCATCCTCATTGTATAATTCGCTGGTGCGTCCTCCTCTAGAACATCGATAGCCTACAGTTTTGGCCGACGTATTGGCAAAAGTATATATATATATATATATATATATATATATATATATATATATATATATATATATATATATATATATATATATATAGTTTCTTTATTAAATAATATACAATATAAAGATTATATATACATCAATTTAAGGGAAACAAGGGAAAATACTACATTCATATATAGTTTGTATAATTCTCAGTAAACCAATATTTCATATCATCACAGAGCATGAGCCGTAGTATATTAAAAAATTGTAGTTCGCTCGGTCAGATCAGCGAAGGTGATTCTCAGCATTGGCAGCAAATAATTCGAGATACATTTAGAAGAGCTGAATTTATTTTTAAAATATCAAAAAGCACGACAATCTTCATTTAGAACAAATATTTCAATATTGACTAACAATGGTTTTACATTAATAGATCAATAATTTTCTGCAAACAAGCACATTATTTGTTCTTCAGTCTAGTGGTAAAGATAGGAAACAGGTTATTAAAAAATCATTAAGAGCATTATTGTTTAAACATATAAAAGTAGACTTCTGACAAATTTGTCTTTAAATCGAGGCCTCACGCTGTTCTGGCTGTCATCAGGCTTTCATAAACTAAAACAGCCTTGTTTTTGTTAACGTTTCCTGCTGTTTTGACGATGTTTTTACGCTTCAGAAAGGCGTACCACAGAAGGTCTAACGGTACCTGCATCATTACACACAAGGTACCTGGACCATTACACACAAGGTACCTGGATCATTACACACAAGGTACCTGGATCATTACACATAAGGTACCTGGATCATTACACACAAGGTACCTGGATCATTACACACAAGGTACCAGGATCATTACACACAAGGTACCTGGATCATTACACACAAGGTACCTGGATCATTACACACAAGGTACCTGGATCATTACACACAAGGTACCAGGATCATTACACACAAGGTACCTGGATCATTACACACAAGGTACCTGGATCATTACACTCAAGGTACCAGGATCATTACACACAAGGTACCATGATCATTACACACAAGGTACCAGGATCATTACACTCAAGGTACCTGGATCATTACACTCAAGGTACCTGGATCATTACACACAAGGTACCTGGATCATTACACTCAAGGTACCAGGATCATTACATTCAAGGTACCTGGATCATTACACACAAGGTACCTGGATCATTACACACAAGGTACCTGGATCATTACACTCAAGGTACCTGGATCATTACACTCAAGGTATCTGGATCATTACACTCAAGGTACTTGGATCATTACACTCAAGGTACCTGGATCATTACACACAAGGTACCTGGATCATTACACTCAAGGTACCTGGATCATTACACACAAGGTACCTGGATCATTACACACAAGGTACCTGCATCATTACACACAAGGTACCTGGATCATTACATACAAGGTACCAGGATCATTACACACAAGGTACCTGCATCATTACACACAAGGTACCTGGATCATTACACTCAAGGTACCTGGATCATTACACACAAGGTACCTGGATCATTACACTCAAGGTACCAGGATCATTACACTCAAGGTACCTGGATCATTACACACAAGGTACCTGCATCATTACACGCAAGGTACCTGGATCATTACATACAAGGTACCAGGATCATTACACTCAAGGTACCTGGATCATTACACTCAAGGTACCTGGATCATTACACTCAAGGTACCTGGATCATTACACACAAGGTACCTGGATCATTACATACAAGGTACCAGGATCATTACACTCAAGGTACCTGGACCATTACACACAAGGTACCTGGACCATTACACACAAGGTACCTGGATCATTACACACAAGGTACCTGGACCATTACACACAAGGTACCTGGACCATTACACACAAGGTACCTGGATCATTACACACAAGGTACCTGGACCATTACACACAAGGTACCTGGATCATTACACACAAGGTACCTGGACCATTACACACACAAGGTACCTGGACTTTCTTCAGCAAAGAGGCAGACAGCAAGTGCTATGGACGAAGGAGGGCAAGGGAGCTATCAGGAGAAAGCGCCAAGCTATTATGACTATAGTAGTAGGCATCGTAGCTTGACGCTTTCTCCTGATCTCCTCGTCTCATCCCAACTCCTTATCCTGACCCCTTACCAGTGCCATGATTATATGGCACTGGTAAGGGGTGAGGATAAGGAGTTGGGATGGGATGAGGGAAGAAGGAATAGTGTCCAACCACTTGGACGGTCGGGGATTGAACGCCGACCTGCATGGAGCGAGACCGTCGATCTACCGTCCATTCCATGTGGTTGTAAGGCAGGGAATGCTCATCAACAAGAAACACAAATAAATAATTAATGAAAGCCAAGATAAACTGTGAAATTAAGGTAGCCAGAGAAATTAAAGGCAATCCTTAATGTATGTATAATAATATCAATTAGTAATTTAGGTTCAGACTTTGGTGCAGACTGCACGCGATTAGTGGCATTATCTTCATCTATACAATAGAATGTGTCTGTCTGTCTGTCTGTCTGCCCAGAGTAGGAGACCAGACGCTTGGGGTTAGTCTCATCCAACTTTCCACAATGACACATGTGGGGTATGTGAATGCCATAGGCCAGTTAGGATCGGCCCCAGTACCACTAATTTACAAATATCGGCATCTATAGCATCCTTCTCGACAATTCCGGGTTCGAACCTCGGGCGGGATAGAAATGGTTGCACGCATTTCCTATCGCCTAATGCCCCTGTCCACCCAGCAGTAAGTACCAAGAAGTTAGTCAACTTGTTGAGGGTTTGCATCCTGGGGGATGGGGGGGGCGGTCAGTAATTGGACCTCTTGGGGGGAACCTCGATAAGCCTAACATGTATATATACACTGGCTGGTTGTCCTCTGACACAGTGAATTCTTCTGAATTATTTCTAAGCGAGAGAGAAGGAAGGAAAGGGGGTGGAGGAGAGGCGAGGGGGGGGGGATGAGAGGGGAGAGGGAAGGAGAAAGGTGGAGAGGGGACACTGGGAGAGAAGTGAAATTAGGATAAGAGGGAAGAAAGATAGAGAGAGGGAAGATATATGATAGAGACAGGGGGTACCCTATCTAGTATATAATATAAATACCTATATATATAATTGTTAGTTATGTAATTTTTTAGAAATAAATTATTATTTTTATTATTACTATTATTATTATTATTATTATTATTATTATTATTTTTTTATTATTATTATTATTATTATTATTATTATTATTATGTCAAGGAATAAATTGGGAACATTACGATTTATTACTTTATGTAAATTTTCACTTACAAAGAACTAGGCAGCCAAGAGTAGAAACCGTAATGAGGAGCAGTAGAAAATATAGAAGTTACAACTAACTCAAACTGAGATTTACAAATAAATTGCAAAATTGCAATAAAAAATGACCTTTACATCGTATATTTTTTCAATAAAGAAAACAAAAACTACAAGTATGAAGGCCGGAACGAGCTACTGTATACAATATATACTAAAAGTTATTAGAAAAAACGCAAAGAAAAGAACTCAGTTGCAACTCTAACAAGCCTGTTATATTCAGCATTAGACTTTTAGAGTTTGTGTTTACTCAGGCTGCGACACCAAACTCTCTCCATAGCCACCTTGAAAAGCCTAATATTATAAAAACGGCTCCCAGCTGGAGTTTCCAGAGGGCGCCACTAGCTCTTGCGGCGCGAATTTACTCTCGTTCTATTCAGCGTATATGAGCCAGAGAGTGAGAAAGAATATATTTATCTTGACCTTATTAATGCCTTCGACACTGTGCCACACGAGAGGTTGGTGGGGCGCGCTCAAGAGCATGCCACTGGTTGGTGGGGCACGCTCAAGAGCATGCCACTAGTGGTGGGGCACGCTCAAGAGCATGCCACTGGTGGTGGGGCACGCTCAAGAGCATGCCACTGGTTGGTGGGGAACGTTCAAGAGCATGCCACTGGTGGTGGGGCACGCTCAAGAGCATGCCACTGGTTGGTGGGGCGCGCTCAAGAGCATGCCACTGGTTGGTGGGGATCGCTCAAGAGCATGCCACTGGTTGGTGGGGAGCGCTCAAGAGCATGCCACTGGTGGTGGGTCACGCTCAAGAGCATGCCACTGGTTGGTGGGGCGCGCTCAAGAGCATGCCACTGGTTGGTGGGGATCGTTCAAGAGCATGCCACTGGTTGGTGGGGAGCGCTCAAGAGCATGCCACTGGTTGGTGGGGAGCGCTCAAGAGCATGCCACTGGTGGTGGGGTACGCTCAAGAGCATGCCATGGTTGGTGGGGCACGCTCAAGAGCATGCCACTGGTGGTGGGGCACGCTCAAGAGCATGCCACTGGTGGTGGGGCACGCTCAAGAGCATGCCACTGGTGGTGGGGATCGCTCAAGAGCATGCCACTGGTGGTGGGGCACGCTCAAGAGCATGACACTGGTTGGTGGGGAGCGCGCAAGAGCATGTCACTGGTGGTGGGGCACGCTGAAGAGCATGCCACTGGTGGTGGGGCACGCTCAAGAGCATGCCACTAGTGGTGGGGCACGCTCAAGAGCATGGCACTGGTTGCAACGCATTTAATTGGACTGTAAGGTCTTGTTTGACAGGTAGGAAATACTTTATTGACAGCTAAGAAACACTTGACTGACGAGTAGAAGACAGATTTAGCGTAAATCAGACAAAATCAGGATGTTTCTAATATATTAACAATCGTGATAATTGTGTGAACAAAATAACGAGAATGATTCTCATATTCACTGCCACACATGACATTGAGGATGTTGATCATATTCACTGCCTTTCAAGACAGTGAGAATGCTGCTCATATTCACTACCACACAGGATAGTGAGGATGCTTCTTATATTCATTGGCACGTTGTGCATTCGATCATACATAGGACAAGAATTCCAAATTACAGATTTATATATTTTTAAATAAGAAGGAAGGCATTATATAAATAAGATTTATATAACGTATATTTCAAGAGGCTACAGCCTACTACATCAGACATTATATACCTTTCAATTTATAACATTTTAAATCCCACTTGTGGTGCTGTTTTGGTTATGGTGTTAAAGAATTACCAGAAAATATGTGAAAAACATTCCGAGAAAGATGACAAAACTAATCCTTAGCGTCAGGAATCTTCCATTGCAAATACAGATTAAAACTATTGAGGTTACACTTGAAAGGCATAGAGAGAGAGAGAGAGAGAGAGAGAGAGAGAGAGAGAGAGAGAGAGAGAGAGAGAGAGAGGAAAAGTTGGGTGGAAATGTATAAATAGATGAAAGACATTAACGAGAACTGTGTAAATTGGGTGAAGAAATTTATTTTAATTGACATTTAAATTTACTAGGGACACATAAATTGCCAAAAATTGGCTTAGCAATAGCAACTGATTGGAACAGTACGTCAAATAGCGTCTTTGAGGCGATTACGTTACAAATTGAAAAATTTGTAACATAAAGTGGAAATGGCTGGGTATGAACTGAACCAGCCGCGCGTAAGCCTATTGCAACGCTCCTGTGATCCTAATGAAAATTGGGGGACTCGTAGCAACAAACGCCCCGTTGCAAAAGAAGGTGGGGTTAAGTATCTGAAGTTTGACCTTTGCAAACACAAGTAGTTTAGCAGCCCGTCTTTTCGAGTTGCCACGACGTCACTAATGTACTAAATTACCCGAACCTAACCAACTAAGTACCTACGTATAGAAAACGTGACAGCCCGTCAATTTTGCGAACCGCTTTGATTTATAATACATCATATTTTAATGCTGGGGATTTATTAAGTGAAAATATGTTGTATTATTCAAGAGGACGGGTGGAACGAGAACACTGACCCCCAGATTTAGCTACAAAAAGCTCTTGAGTTAAATTTTAATTAATCACACAAATATACGCATGTACCTACATTGTTCTGCATGCATACCACACAGAAATACTCATTCATACATATATATATATCATACTGAACACAAGCATATATAGCTACTTACACAAATATATATAATCATAGACACGGTGACATATATAATGCTCGAGGCGCTATATTTAATGATTGGCTATATAAAATAAACCTACCTATATACTACTAACCGATCACTGTAATAGGCTACTTTGTACATCTTGTAAATTAAGTATTATTGTTGAGGCAGTCGTCGCTAATAGTTTTGAATTGACTTTAAACTTGGTGTTTCTGTACCTTGTCAGCAGCACTTGGCATTGTTCAACCCGGTTGCTTAATAGTTGCAAATAATGCTGTCATATCAAGCTTTGCATGTGGAAGGGAGTGAATATTATTACGGATGCGTGTGGGTTGCCGCCTCGCGGGCCACGTAAGCCTGGGTTGGAGGTAAGGGGGAGTATGCGTTAACCTGCCTGTTTAATAGTTTACTGGTTGAACAACCTATCCTCAGGCTAGGCTCGTTAAAGCAGCAGCTGACCCCCCCAAAGACGCTTTCACTAATTTTAATATACTGCGTATTCAAAATTATGTCAAATATACAATAATGTTATTGTACTCGAATGTGATGATTAGTTTGGTTAGGTAGTTAGGTTCTGTCGGCAATTATTTGTTTTTTGCAGAACGTCGATGAATCATTTAATAACCCGTCCTCAGACCAGGAGCCAGATTCACGAAACAGTTACGCAAGTACTTACGACCGTGTACATCTTTCCTCAATCTTTGACGGCTTTGGTTACATTTATTAAACTGTTTACAAACATGAAAACTCCCAATCAACTGTTGTTATTGTTATAAACAGCTTCCTTGTGCTTCGGCGTTCATTAACTGTTTAATAATTGTAAACAAAGCCGCCAAAGATTCCGGAAGTGTTCGAACGTCATCAGTTGTGAGTTGTGCGTAAACCGTTTTTCATTCGTAAACAGGGGGTTTGGCGGGTGCATGGAATGGACTTAGTGTCTTTGTTTAGAGGACGAGGCGTTCAGAGAGGTGCGATTCGATCAGAGGACTTGAACGAAACATTCTTACAGAAAAGTACATAAGTCATCAGTTGTGAGACGTGTGTAAATTGTTTAATTTATAAACAGTGAGGTTTGGTGCACGGATTAACGAGCATTTGGCATTTGTGGACGAAGACGGGCTGGGTGTACAGTCGCTGCACCGCTCAGTTGGGTTCGAACCGTTGACTGAGGTCTTGGATCACCAGACGTGACTCTTTCCAAAGGTTACATCTGGCCGGGAACGTCAACAGTTCGGAGAGTGTCCTAGGGCTTACCTGCGAGAAGGATATTAGCTAGCCGGGGAAAAGACTCTCTCAGATTAGTTTAGAAGTCTTTATTATTATTTTTATATTATTATTATTATTATTATTATTATTATTATTATTATTATTATTATTTACTACTACTGATGTGGCCACACATTTACAATGCTGCATATATACATTTCTTCTGTCCTCCATGGACAGGGTTAGAGGTCTGTTAAACATAGTGTTCAGTGATTTATTGGACAATCAGCCATAGAACTGTGGGATTTCTTCTTAGGCTGCACTAAAAAATTATTTTTTGTTTTAATTTATAGTTTTATGGACTATACTGTGAAAAGTGTGTAGTGGTTTATTAGTACATTCGGTCGTTGCTTTACGTACATAAATATAATTATTTTTTGACACTGATAAATTATTTCGCAGCTTTTATCTTCATTCATATAACTACATTATTTTACTCCAGTAGGTAAGTGAGCTATTTGGCACATATCCTGAGTCATTATTGCAAAATTTTGCAACAAATCGACATTGTAGGCGAAGGATATATGTGGAAGGTCAGTGATGATCACAGCAAGAGTCAAAGATCGAGGTTGTAATGCGGTTGTCAGAGACCACAAGGTTGCTTAAGACGAGTCTGAGAAGTGCGCCTTATCAGTAGATATCGTCGGGCAGTGCGCCATAGTATGCTGTGACCCACCGTTCAGTGCGTCATAGTATGCTGTGACCCACCGTTCAGTGCGTCATAGTATGCTGTGACCCACCGTTCAGTGCGTCATAGTATACCGTGACCCACCGTTCAGTGCTGCATAGCCTAGTGTTCCTGAATGATTTTTCATTATAAAACGCACGTCATGGCTCGCAAGACGTAGGTGGAGGCGGGGCACGACGCCAGCTAACCTTTGACGACAACGTTGGCTTTACAAGCGCCAGAATGACCTTCCAAACTGTGTAATAAGGTTGTTTGCTGCGTTTACAACAGTTCGCGTCTCATTTCAAAATTTTAAACACCCTGAAAATCCGTTAACACGTAACCGAAAGGATACGTAACAATCAAATATTCGTTCTAATAAGACATAAACCCCTCTCAACGACTTACCAAAAGGAAATAATTCCACATGAAAAGCCAGTAAATCACCAAGAACTAACACAAATTAACTTTTAAATTAACAAATTAACTTAACATCCTTCTTGCCCGAAGTCTTGCCACTAGCAACTATGCGTGTTAGTGGCTTTACAAGATTGTAAAATCAACTTATTAATTTCTATGGTCTCCGTTAACCCCCCCCCCCCAATGTACCTTCTTGTTTATAAATAAATAAATAGCAAAAATATTTAGCAATGTGATTTTGGGCATTGGGGGAAGTGGGGGCGGGTGGGAGGAGCCCCGGGTGTTGCCGGAGCGAGGCCGGGAAGAGTCAGTCAGTGGTCGTCGCGACTGTGTAGTGAGTGGTGGTGTGGCCGCTCCGTCTCCTGGCTCCTCTCCACGCTTCATCCTCTCCCCCCCCGCCCTCGTCCCTCTTACCCGCTCCAACGCGTATGCTAACCCTGGAATATATACATATAGGGATATATGTACGTGGCACCGTGTCGTGTGTTGTGACTCGTGGATTGAGGCGTCGGTGATGAAATGGTAGTGCTGCAGGATGTGATCGTTTTGTGGATGGTATTTTTTTTACTAGCCAGTGAGGCTGGGAAGGTTTTATCAGTGAAACTCTGGTGTACTTGAAAGTTTGCATTGGATACTGTGTTCACCTTCAGGGGGGGGAAATTTTCTAACAGTTTTGATTTTATATCATTTTTTTATATCGAAATTTAAAACCCCCCTCTCGAAAATAAGTATTAAACAAGTGAGAATAACAACATTAAAAGGCTAATTGTATATATATATATATCCCCTTGGCCGGGGGGGATGAAATGCCCCATCCGGGTGTTGTAAGTGCCTGAGAAGTCTTGAAGAGAGAGAGAGATACATATATCGGTGAGGCCCAGCATGGATACCAAGCAGCGAGGAGCAGTGTGTGTGGTGGTGTTGACCGCCTACCTCCTTCACGCTACTCACAGTCGAGGTAAGTCCTGCCTCCTCATTCTCCCTGCCTCGTCAACCCCTGCCTCGTCAACCCCTGCCTCGTCAACCCCTGCCTCGTCAACTCCTGCCTCCTAACCCCATGACTCCTCACAACATGCCTCATCAACCCTCCCTACTCTGCCAAGGTGCTCCAGGCTTCTTCGTAGGAATTATAGATATGTTGGTTGAATTATAAACAAAGAATTATCTGTTGGGAAATGATTATATATGACAATTTTTGTCTATATAATATAGGTGGTCGATATATAATGTGACTAGCAGGCTGTCATTACGAGTAATTTTGTTTGGCATAATTAACCAATCCAAATACCTTGCTTGCTAGTCATTCAAGCATATCAGATTTAGGTTAATTATATCACATCCAGTAAACCCTTTTTAGTCTATTAGTCGTCAAAGTAAAATGTCAGACCCGACGATCTAAATATGAGTTGAAAAAAAACTTTTACAAAGTACCTTTTGAGAGTTAATTTTGGGCGCGTAAATGACGTCGAAGTTTCTCATGATTTAGGTCTTAATAATGACGTATTGACAGGTGATAATTCACTGCCAGCTTGCAAGGCCAGTAATTAAAATTACCAATCACTTTAGCATGAATGTAATTATAACCTCGATGCTAATCTTGGTGGGAAAATCTCGAAGCATTATATATATATATATATATATATATATATATATATATATATATATATATATATATATATATATATATATATGTGTGTGTGTGTGTGTGTGTAAATCACGAAAAATAAACACGTGATTAAAAAATGTGACAGTGTCAGACCACGGAGAAAATTGAAAGAGGAATTTCCTTAAGTACTTTCGTATATTAATACATCTTCAGAAAGAGTGGTTTTACAGGTTTTACCTGTAAAACCTGTGTATATATATATATATATATATATATATGTTATTAAATATGACCGAAAAAGTAAGATTAATAATTCTAACACGAATTTTCTCAATTTTCCTTATGTTTGTTTTTACTGATGTCAGTAAAAACATCAGTAAAAGTAAACATAAGGAAATCAGTAAAAACAAACATAAGGAAAATTGAGAAAATTCGTGTTAGAATATTAATCTTACTTTTTCGGTCATATTTAATACATATGTCTACAGGAAAGACTGCTACCAAAATATACTAATATATATATATATATATATATATATATATATATATATATATATATATATATATATATATAATAATTATAGCACTCAAATAGAAGATTTAAAGAACTCTTAAGATATCATTACAAATACGAAAGATGAAAAACAAGATGATTAATGTCAACGAAGTCAGATTCTCGGAATTTTCAAGAGACATTTGATGTATAGATACATGGAACACTTAGGGAGAGCAAACACTTCCAGACATTCAAATGGATAAATAACTAAGTGGAACAATACAATTTCGACAGTAAGGTACAAGTTTCTATTCCATAAAATGTCCATCTTAAAAATGTAATAATTATGCATAGGGAAACAGGCATCCAAATTGGCTAGTGTTAGTAATTGTTCCAGTTTTCGTGCTGTGTTGATATTGCAATTCATCATAGTTTAGTATAATATTGCCAGATAATAGGTATAATTAAGATGACTTTTTGCGGGGAGAATATGGGCGATAGGGGCATAATATTTCAACCCATCCTCCTAAAATTAAAGTACTTATAGTAACTAGAGGCGAAGGGTTTCGCCTCTAGTTACTCTTTCGCTATTTAGGCGAAAGTAACGGTATACAGCGATGGACTACCAGCAAGTTAACTTTTTGTACTATTGAATTTCGACAAACCAGATTTTTTTTTTAATCGCAACACAAGACTTTATAAACCTCTGCTTCTAATCCTATGCTTAATATATGCTATCCTAGGCCGTATTTTATAGTATTCCTGCTATACTATATGTACTAGGAATATTTGTTTGGTTTTGAAAAAAAAATTCTGGACTCTATCAAATTAATAGTACATCAAGTGGCTTACGGGTAGTTCATCACTACGTAATGGTAGTTTCGACCAAATATAGTTACTATAAATATTACCATTTCAGGAAGATGGGTTGGAATATTTCTATCTTTCTTATGACTACTTTTGATAATGCGGCATAATTGCGTAATTCAAATCAGATGAACCTGATCATCTTGTCCTGCCTCCTAATCGTTATATGGACTATCTTCTGAAATGGTCATGATATTAGCTATCATACATTGCTGTAAGAAGACTGACTTCCGCAATTTAATGCTATCTTGTATAGACTATACAAGCAGTATCTAATACTTTCTTTTATACTTTGAAATGGAATTTTTTTTAGTCTCATAGGCTTTTGAGGCTACATCATATTTATTAAATGAAGGGTTGTATTGGCGATCCTGGTATTTATGATTCAACTACAACTGTTTAAAATTAATGCAAATAACTCAAAACTGAGTTTGTGTGGTTAATAAAGATGCTTCATTACATACAAATGGGTTAAAAAATATATATGGGTAAATAAATGATTGTCATCGTGAAGTTTAATATTCAAAAAAATTTGAATTTTGAAAAATTGATTGAAAAAATTGAATATTTGAAAAGTTTATTAATATTAAACACCAATGAAATGTGCCTTTGTGAATGTATTTACAGTGGTCTACGTCTATATATGAAATATGATGCAGTAGTAGCAATGAAACAAATAAAATTTGGCCATGGGTTTGCTTGTGCTAAATGTTTATTCGGTTTATTAGGCTTGTTTATTAGGTTTATTATCGTAAGCGTTTTGCTTTTCAAGTAAATATGAGGCTTTATCAATACACAAAACACTATATTGTATTGTCAGTTTGAAATCACTTTGATCAGGATATCGCACACTTATTTTGTTTAATAATTACATTGTTTGAATTATTAGGATTACATTATTAGTAATTAGGAATAACAATGTTAATAATATAAACAGTGAAGTGCTTGTTATAAATCTAGCAAGAGGTTTTGGCAAGGAAGTCTTTCAGTTTTCCCCTAGAATGCCTGAATCGTGAGAATGTGCATGGAGGCTGGGCATCATGAGTTACGACTCCATTAGCCAAGTATCTCCAAATGGTAGCTTAATGTGCTGGAAAGATCTCTGCTCTTCTAAAAGTTATTTTGTATACTCTTGCAAAGATGTATAAACGACTGTATATTCACTTTTGTTCTTTTTGGAAAATAACACCATACCACAACAAATTCAAGCAACGACGTCATTGATCGACAAACAAAAAAAACTTGATTGCATAAGGGTTCAATATCTGCTTTTGCACAAGGTGCATGTTTTACATACGCCAAGCGTGTCGTCAAAATATATTAAATAGAAGGCGTATTTTTTCCAAACAATGTGAATAGGCCATTTAGTTTTTTTTACATTGAAGCACACACCTCCAAATGAATAGTGCTCGCTGCGTATTTTATCTGAAGTTGGCACCAGATTTGTTTTTATTCATTGCGTAGGTTCCAGGCTTGCTGGAAATAGAACATTTGTGCATTGCGTAGTTTCTAATTTAGCTTTTGTATTATTGCACTGCTGTGCTGCGATTGTGAGCCTTTAATAATTTTGTTGCACTGTAGTCGTATAATATATTTCTTTGAAGCAACAAGGTAACTTGAGCATTTAACTACTTACATGCATTAATCTATATGTAACTTTCAAATTTGGATTTATTTGACATTAAATACAATAAAATTATTAAATCTGGCTCTTGCAAAATAAAGTATAATAAGACTAATATTTAATAAAGCACAACAAAAGACAAAAGGAAAGGAGTGATAGGAGAAAAACACAGAAACTGTATAGGAGGGGACCTAAACATTCCCCCTAATCCGTTATGTGTGGTTTCCTCCTAGGCTAAAGGGTTCCATTCTTCCAGCCAGAGGTTATATACTCCCATATTAAAAAAAGGACTAATTATATTTATATTTCCATTCATACAAGTATACCCCCATAAAGCGAAAATATGTTGGGAGTATTGTCCAAATGCAAAAAAAATGATGCTAATTGCCGAGAGTTAACATCACACTGGGGCCACAGTCGCGTTCAGACACAAGCCTCCGAATTAAACTGAGACACGTCATGTTGGCTGTGTTGAGTCTGTCCGCGTTTGGTGTTTAGAGAATATAGATATCTTTCGTTTTCTTTTTTGGTGCTTACTTTTCTTTCTTCTTCCCTCCTTTTTTTTATCCTCCCGTTTCTTTCTGGCTTCGGCGTCTGTTTTTTGTTTTTATCTCATTCCCGTTTTTTTTTCCTAATTCGGTATCTTGCCTCTTCCCTATTTCAGTACTCGGTACTGTATCTTATTTTCGGTTTGTTTTACAAATTCTTCTTTTTCAATCGGCCACAACAACCAATAGAAAACCACATTTCATACAGAAGCGTTTTACCTGCAAACGAGTAGTAGGCTAACTATCCCAGCACCATTGTTACATGCAGGCGATGAGTCACAATAACGTGGCCAAAGTATGTTGACCAGACCACACACTAGAAGGTGAAGGGACGACAACGTTTCGGTCCGTCCTGGACCATTCTCAAGTCGATTGGGTCCGTCCAGGACCATTCTCACAATCGACTTGAGAATGGTCCAGGACGGACCGAAACGTCGTCGTCCCTTCAACTTCTAGTGTGTGGTCTGGTCAACATTGTTACATGAACGTGGAGCGCCTCCTTAAACGTTTTTGCAAGCGTATATTGCGACCACGTTCTTTCGTCTGTTGGTGGGCTGGTGGCTGGGTATATTTACTTTAAGGCGGCAGAGCGCGAATTCGACTTGTCAATTGGTTGTTTTGTTTCCAGCTTCTCTTTACATTGGGAGTTTTTTTCTTCACATTAGGCGAGTCAGCTCGTTCCCTGCAGAGGTGTTTGGTGTGTGGTCATGGCAAATATTTTTTATTAAATAACTTGATTAGGTCTATGTTGTGTTTTTGTGTATATTTTATAGTAGCATCCGGTTAGACGATGCCAATGCATTTTATTGAAATAGTGAAGGGAATGAGGGGGGGGGGAGGATGTCCTGAAAACCTTAAAAATTCCATTTTTTTCATCTCGGTTATCCGTATTTACTCTTGTATCTTAATAGGTGGGGTACCCGGCGGTGCCCGGGGTGACCCAGACTTTCTCTTTCTCTTTATCTCGTCTGTGTCTTCCTGACGCGGCTCGCGTGTGGAGGATTGACATGGGAGGCAGCAGGTGGGCTGGTGTTGGGGAATGTGGGAGTATGATGTCGTGAGTGCCTATATCAGGCTATTACAGGCATGGTATGATAGATTTTAATTATGTAGGCAACGGTGAATAATGTTATACTAAGAAAAAACAAATATAAATTTAAAAAATCCTGTGTCTAGTTATTATATTATGATGTTGAAAAAATCGTCGTGGGTTCCCATTGGTACCGTGTTACGTCGCACTCTTTTCACTTCAGCCAACTGCGAACTGTCAATGCTGGGCATGTACCCCACAGGAATCAGGGTGCAAAGTTGTGCGAGGCTAGCCCCATACGTCTGGCCTCCAACCTTGAACATAGACATATTCTAATTTATAGACGTAAGTTTGAGTGTCGAATTGTGGCTCTTCATTGCACATAATTTTTTTAGCCTATCCTTTTGCGCTAACGGACTACATAATTGTGATTTTTTTTAACATTCTTATATGTGTTGAAATTAACATATTGTTCAAACTCAAATTGAATGTTACTTTAATTTTTTTATTTTAGGCCATATTAAATTGTAGGTAGAACCATATTTTTGAGAATTTTTACTTAATTCTCGTATAAACTTTGTTCGTCGAAATAATTTTCATTAGTGTATTTTTTCTGCTTTTGACAAAACAAACTTTTCAAGAAAATTGTAGTTAGCCTTGCAATGATTCCAGAAATGCTTCTCCTATTAAATGTCTTTAGCCGTGCCTACTGTAAAGATTCCTCAAATCAGTATTCCGAGACCAACCAATCTTAGCCCTATATAGAATCCTACAAAAATATTTTATTTTATTGCACTGTTGATATAAACAAAATATACTTCCTCTTAGGCTTGTCTGGTGCAAGATGCACTGGTGGGAGTTTGCATTGTACATTACTTTAGCCTACGGTTTAGACCTATTTAGACCTATAGTCTTGTGTATAATCCTCTGACTGTGTGACAGTGAATACCAGCATTATCCTCACTCTCTAATAGAATTACTGTATTCAGATTAGGCAAAATTGTAATTAATATTTGTCAATAAAGCTATTAATAAAAATAACTTCAACGCTAATGCGTGTTACTTAGTCTTGGTGTGTAGGGAGGTTTGGTCATAGAATTGATGATTTATTAGTGACATGAATCGAGCTTTCAAAGGCAACATGAATAAAGCTTTCACTGGTATTTTTATTAAAGCATTCGTGGGTAATGATATTTAAGTATTGTATTCATGATAGTGACATTTAAACGTGCATGGCTAGTGGTGATAACGCATTCGTGGATAATGATGACGATAAAGCATTAATGCTAGTGATAAAGCACTCGTGGCAAGTAATGACGAGTTCATGGCTAGTGGTGTATTAAAGCAGTCATGACAAGGCATAATTGAAGATTTCATAAGTTGTATCAACTTATGAAATCTTCAATTATTGAAGTTAATAATTCAGTCGTGTCAGTTAATGACACGACTGAAGGTTTCGTAGCTAGGCTGATGACACGAGTGGAGGTTTCGTATTTAGGATGGTGACACGACTGAAGGTTTCGTAGCTAGGCTGATGACACGACTGGAGGTTTCGTATCTAAGCTGGTGACACGACTGAAGGTTTCGTAGCGAGGATGGTAACACGACTGGAGATTTCGTAGCGAGGATGGTAACACGACTGGAGATTTCGTAGCTGGGATGGTGACATTTAAGCATTCGTGATTCATGACATCGTTAAAGCATAACTAGGATTCCGGACTAATGATGCTATTTAAACTTCCCCTATTGGTTAATTTCGCATACACAATATTAAAAAAACCAGTTTGGTCGTTATCTTCTGTTTAAAAACTCATAGGAGCCTATGTTCTCGCTGCTCGCGTGAAATAAATTAGATCGATTATTCTGTAATCTGTTCGGTAATCTCCATGGGAAAGTCATTCATGTAATAGCGGGTTAGATTCATATTGGGAATAGCTAAATGTGTTATATTGGAATGCAGTTTACACAACATAATTTCCTTTAAATGAGCCTGCAATGCATTTTTTTTGATCAGCATTATTCGATGGAAAAGTTTACGAGTGTATGTACTTTACAGTAGTAATGGGAGGCTTTTAAATGATTGTTTCGTTATTATGAACTCCCAGTTGGGAGGGGGAAGGGTTTAAGATTATTTGAGATTTGTATCTTTTTAATAGGCTGTTGGTGTTGCCACGTGATTGTTGTTGCTATATATAGGCCTACAGTGCTACCATAGGCTACATGGTGCTACCTCACGGTCACATATCTACCACATTGGTACTACTACTACATTCATGATAATATACCCTTACATTCATGATAATATACCCTAGTGGTGATTGGTACGACTACACATGATAATATACCCTAGTGGTGATGGTAGTACTACACTCATGATAATATTCCCTGGTGGTGATTGGTACTACTACTACTACACTCTTGATAATATACCCAAGTGGTGATTGGTTCTACACTCATGATAATATACCCTAGTGGTGATTGGTACGACTACACATGATAATATACCCAAGTGGTGATTGGTACTACTAACCTCATGATAATATACCCAAGTGGTGAGACTGGTCCCTAGAACCATCTCTTGGTAGATAGCCCGCCCGGGAGGTAGCCTAATCTAAATCGAAATTGTTAACCCTCATTAAACACAAAATGGTGTTAATAAATACATCCTGGGTTAGATCGTTTTTTTTCTATTGGTTAGTAGTCTAATATATATGTAATCTGGACTAGTCTTGCTAGATCTGTCGATTGCCGTTAATTATGCACCCCATACCCATCCCGTGGGCTGTGGTGGAAAGCATTAAGCATATTATGGGCTTAGGAACGGAAATGCACAGTTCATTTAGTTAAGGAAGTAACAATCTTGCGAAGTTAGTAACACAATTTGTAATACAGTACATAAAGGCGAAATTTTTAGGCCCTGCTTCTAACTTACCCATTAAATATCTCTTGTAGAAGGAAACTTGTGATTAATGAGATTACCTGACCCATGTACTATTGCCACTGGTCCAATACGTAGGGACTAACAAGTTTGCTGGGTCGCTGCCTGATAAATTTAATTCGTTTTCAGACCAGTCGGAATGTTTCAGGAGGCTTCTTGGAAAACATCGTTTGGTCAACAATAGAAAGACTGTTCTGAGAAATTTTGCATTTCTGTTGTTGGCTTTTAGGCATAATGGAGTTAACCTGCTTGATACCTGCTTGATGGGGTTCTGGGAGTTCTTCTACTCCCCAAGCCCGGCTTGAGGCCAGGCTTGTGAAAGTTTGGTTAGTTGGATTTGTTATATTTTTAAATATAATTAGTTTAGCTATACAGCAAAGATATATTACGCATAACGTCAATTTCACTTCTGCGCTGTCACTGTGTGTAGAGGCAAGTGTCCTTGACCTGGTGTAGGGTATTGACGCGAATGACGATGTCTAGTTAAAGTATTGATTTCCAGGTGGAAATTGTTTCGTAGCCCAAGTGCCCTCCGAGGCAAACCCCTACCTTGAGAGGTGCTTCCGGGGCTTAGCGTCCCCACGGCCCGGTCGTCGACCAGGCCTCCTGGTTGCTGGACTGATCAAGCAGGCTGTTTGACGCGGCTGCTCGCAGCCTGACGTATGAGTCACAGCGTACTCGTACCCAGCCACGATACCGTCACAGTCATATGCACTCCACCTTCACACCGTGGCGTTTCGTTGTCTAAAATATGGTGCTATCTCTCACCGAGAATTTCACCCGGGTGGGTAGTTAGGCATGGGGTGTTACCACACTGGGCAGAAACAAACGGGCAATTTTATTCACCTGATGCCTTTGTTCACCTAGCGGTAAATAGGTACCTAGGATTTGGTTAGTCGTTGCGGGCTGCATACGGAGGATGCGTGTATTTATTATTTTATGCTGGCTGGATCGATCGCGTAAGGGTTCGGGAGACATCTCCCGTCACGCAGGGTGCAGCCGCACCTCCACAGATCTCCAGTATTAGCTCTTGATACTGGTAATGGCTCAAAAGGGCCACCACTTACGGGCTATTCATGCCCGTGCCACCTTTTTAGGTGGCTTAATCTTCATCAATCATGTAATGGGGGTGTGTGTTTACTATTTGTGCCTGCTGGATCGAGCTGTTAGCTCATGGACCGCGCCTTTCTAACCGTCGGTCGTATATGTACCTACTCCCGATCTATTTTCTTCAATTATATTTACTATGTATATTTCTATTACATTACACACACACGTATCCCCGGGATGCAGCCCGTAGCAACTCCCAGGTGCCCTAATTACTGTTAGATGAACAAAGGGCATCAGGTGAAAGAAACTACCCATTTGTTTCAGCCTCGGCCGGGATGGGTAATTATCAGAAGAAAGCACCAAGCCATTATAACTATAGAGCCCTTGTATGGGATTAGGAAAAGGGTTTTTGATGGGACGGAGGAAACGAATGGTGCGCTCGTGCTAGGGACTGTCGGGGGATTGAACGCCGACCTGCATGAAACGAGACCGTCTCTTTTCCGTCTTACTCAAGTTGTTAGGGTAGTAAGAGCCGAATATAACCAGCCCTCTGCACCATTATGACACGGGGATTTTGACACAACGATGTCTTCATCACTAGTGATCGGGCGAGAGAGAGAGAGAGAGAAATTATTTGGGAGTCAATATATTTTACAACCGACGGTTAGAAAGAGCTAACAGCTCGATCCGGCAGACACGAATAATAAAGACAAGTAGGAAACTAACACGCTCATTCACTCACACGAGTGGAAGCTATAGATACAGATGAGCTAGAAACATGTCGGGAAATAAATTTTGATTGTCTTGGCCATTTAGGCTATATGGAATGGGATGTAGAGTCGAGCTCGCTAAGCAGTTTCAAAACTGTGATGAAAACCCGCGGATGAAAGTCATTGCATCAACCTAATTTGATCAGAGTCAGCAAGAGCTGAATTAGGAAGCTAATGTGTTCGATTCCACAAGCACACTTAGGCGAGTTAAGTACACTTTTTTTGTATTAGATCCATTATTATTAACATTTTGTTATTATATCTCATGATCAATACTAGGCCTTAGCAAATCCTGGGTGCTGCTATAGGCGTATATACCGCTTGTAATACCACTTGGCTAGGCCTGCCCTGTTACCGCTTCATGCATGGTAGACGGTTGTCATGGTGTTATCGCAACCATGAGATCACCACAGTCCTAAATATTCATCATGAATTGATGAAACGGTGTAGCCTACAGGCGCCCAGTACAAGGCTAATCTGTAGCAGAGATCAGATACTGTGTACGATTAGCCAAACCTTATTAGTACCAAAGAAGACGAAAGGAAGAGGGAATAGATAATTTAGTTACAAACGATGATAATATGGCATGTGTTTTTTAGATTCAGTTACTCGGAACAAAGAGTTCCAAGTAGCACGGGCTATGGTGAGCCCGTAGTGGATTTGCCTGGCACAGGAGCGGGGCTGTAAATGTGATAATATGATAGAATTTATTAAACCTAAGGATTAATGTAGTGGATAGCAATAATTAATGATAAAGAAAGAAAGAAGACTGTAGTGGCGGGAATAATTGTGAAATGCAATGACCGCTGCAGAGGGAGCTGTTCCCTGAGGCGCCCTGCACAACCTGTCATCTCCAATAATACATCGCATTTTGACGTCAAAATCCCCAACGGACAAAATATGATGTGCTATAAATTATACCGGCATACAAATTTACCTTCTTTATTCGTAGGACGCTCGGATAGGTTAGGTTCGGGTGTTTTAGTACACTATTTTCTGTCCGTGTTGGCAACTGACAACTGGGAGCCGGTCGGCCGAGCGGACAGCACGCCTGACTTGTGATCCTGTGGTCCCGGGTTCGATCCCGGGCGCCGGTGAGAAACAATGGGCAGAGTTTCTTTCACCCTATGCCCCTGTTACCTAGCAGTAAAATAGGTACCTGGGTGTAGTCAGCTGTCACGGGCTGCTTCCTGGGGGTGGAGGCCTGGTTGAGGACCGGGCCGCGGGGACACTAAAGTCCCGAAATCATCTCAAGATAACTGGAGAGAACGGGCTGTCCAGAGGCTAGATTCACGAAGCAGTTACGCATGCACTTACGAACCTGTACATCTTTATTCAATCTTTGGCGGCTTTGTTTACAATTATTAAACAGTTAATGAGCTCCGAAGCACCAGGAGGCTGTTTATTACAATAACAACAGTTGATTGGGAAGTTTTCATGCTTGTAAACTGTTTTAATAAATGTAACCAAAGCCGTCAAAGATTGAGGAAAGATGTGCACGTTCGTAAGTACTTGCGTAACTGCTTCGTGAATCTGGCCCCAAGGTGCCTGTGTCCACTGGGTGTGTGGGGACAAGGGCGGCTTCCTGCTGCCTAGTAAAGTGTTGATAAATGGAGTATGTTGACGGATGTTGTGGCCATTACACCTAGTGTTGGTTGATGATTAAGGGCCTAATATATAAAACCTTTTTTTACCTCCTATTAATAGGTAATAATTTTATATTTCATTGATAATTCATTGTTTCACGTATGTGTTAAAAAAACAATGTTGGTAGACCTAAGCTGTTCTTATTATTTAGGAAAATAATATGGGATGTTTTCGCGTTTTTGTGCTCTGAGTTAAGTACACTTTTTATCGTATTTGATCCATTATTATTAACATTTTGTTATTAATTATAATTTCACATAGACTAACCTATAACATAGCTTATTCTGTGGTGTATGAGATTATTAGGCCAAGCCATCGTCGAGTTTTATTCTTCATTTGCACAAGGAAGAAAACTATTGTTAATTTGTTTTAGGAAGTTTCACTCTTAATTGGCATATATTCAAACAAAGAGAAGGAAATTTTGCTGTCTTTCCAAATTACCATACGAAAAGTTTGTCAATCTGCCTGGGATTTTATTTTAATCTTTCAAACCAATTGGGCAACTGAAAAAAAAAACGATGTTTAACGGTGATCAGTTCCAGGTACTTAGGTATGGTGGAAACGAGGAAGGTAAACGAAACACAGGGTACAGGACACAATCAGACCCACTCATAGAAGAAAAGCATCATGTAAAAGATCTGGGAATTATGATTTCTGACGACCTGACATGTAGTGAACATAAACGAGCAAATATAGCGGCGGCCAGGAAAATGATAGGATGGATTATGAGCGTTCAAATCCAGAAACCCCCACAGCAATGCTAATACAATAGTGTTAAATCACTGGTGCTCTCCCGTCTTGAGTATTGCTCGGTACTCACTTCCCCTTTGAGAGCAGGAGAGATATCTGAATTAAGAGGGAATACAGAGAACATATACGACACGCATAGAAACTAAAACATCTATTGGGACCGTCTTAAAGCTCTCAAAATGTACTCTCTGGAAAGGAGACGAGAAGGGTATCAAATATATATACATGGAAGACACTGGAAGGCCTAGTCCAATATTTGCACAGTAGAATAACAACATACTAGAGTGAAAGATACGGAAGGAAATATAGAAAGAACCATTGAGAATTTGAGGTGCCATAGGCACAATCAGAGAGCACTGTCCGAACATCAAGGGCCCACGGCTGTTCAACAGCCTCAAAGCAAGAATTAAAAATATTGCCGGAACAAAGGTGGATGTATTCAAGAGGTCCTTAGACATTTTCTTGCAAGAAGTACCGGACTAACCAGGCTATAGACAGTAGTTGATATGTATGCCTGCGGGCCGCTCCAAGCAACAGCTTGTTGCACCAAGTTATCAGGCCGGACTTGGGGAGTAGATGAACTCCAGAGACCCTCTCGAGGTATGCTTCAGGCAAACCTTCTTTCTCGACCACCCCCCCCCCCCTCCTTTTTTCCGTAGCCTGTGTTTACCATGTCGTTCATTTCTTTTAAGTAGCGAGGCTTAGGCCCTTGGCTACATGGAAGCAAATTTTTCCCATGTTACTTTGTTCTCTTTTTACGCATTTCATCGGCTTCAATATCTTACATTTTTGTCCTTCATATATTTGCCGTAGCTCATATGTTCTCCGTCTCTGATACTGTACAGTACTCTCCGTGGGCGTTCTGCCAAGACCTCGCACAAGCACGACCTCGTACTCCCGTTACTGCTATCTCGCTCATACAATAGCCTATCTCTTATCTGCTATTTTTATTAACTTCCCCGAGTCCACTACCTTTCCCTCGACGCTCCTATCACCCTCGCTTGCATCATATCTTGCCCCAATATCTCTCCCTCTCTCTCTCCCCGCTCCTTGTTTTGAGGTTTTATTTATTCAGATATATTGTATATTTCTTTTCCTCTTGTCTGTTTCTTTATTTACCTTGACAATACTTATAGCTTAGTCTCCCAGTTCGTTTAGGCCTGTTTTCTAAATTTAGTTTATCATCTTTACGCAACTTTTTTGCTTGACCTGTTCGCCATTTCTTGTCGTCCTTCTATTACAGTCTAGTATTCCATGTACTCTTTCTTCCTCACGTTTTCTCTAGCCTCTCTTCATTTCTTCCCCCCTTGGTATCGGCATTTTTTCAATATCTTTGCTCCCCCACTGCTCGCCATTTCCTCCTCCACACTTTCATATCTTTCCTTTATCTCTCCCCACTCTTCCTCGCATTTTCTCGATTGCCCTTCCTTCCCTAACTCTCTTTTCACCGATTCCCTTATCTTTCTCGATCTATCCTCCTCTCTTGTTCACTGAGATATAGGTATTAAAAAAAATTCAACATTTTGACAGGAAGATAATCAATAACCTTGAAAACTTACCAATGCTCTGTTTAGCTCAGCTTGGGTTGCCAGCCTCTGAACACGGACTCGTAGATCTAATACCCTTAGCAAAGGCAAATCCATATACAATCCTGCCCATTTCACAAAATTTCTATAGGTGCAAGGTACTGGAGAGGATCATGGTCTGCAGGTGGACGACAGCTCGAGTTCAAAACGACTTGCTAATAATCTGTATGACTTTCTTGCGGAGAGTAACACTCAGGCTTGCTTTGCTGAATATTTTAACAGGCAGGGATAAAGCTCTCGTACTGCTTTCATTGACATTCAAACCGCTTTTGACACGGCAAAATGAGAGCTAATCTTTGAAGAATTTTCCTCTTTTTGGCAATTAAGCCAAGGCTGTTGGCATGGTACAATGGACATGTGAACAACAGAACCATTTCAGTTAATTTAAAAAGTGGGCATGAGTAACTGTGGCCCCTTTTGAGTTGAATACAATAACAGTTGGAGATCTTGTCTATACACTTTTCAGTGTTTTGATTCATACATTAACTTGTGTTTATATTATCTAGCAAGGCTGTCATATGCTATACAGGAATTTGTATTTTTACAAATAGGCTACCGGGAACTCTGCTGCAAACAAATAAATTGACTCTCTTGCTACTAGAAGGGTTCAGATAGACTTATTATTTCCATAAAATCTAGAACCTCAAGATTTTACGAATCTAGAGATTCTGAATCTAGAACCTTTTCCATACTAACGTCGCTAGGTTCATTCCTTAAACTTTTCTTACTTGCTTAGTCCATTTCACATATTTCTTGGACGAGCAACTTTACAAAGTTATTTTCCTTTTCAGGTTTATATATATATATATATATATATATATATATATATATATATATATATATATATATATATATATATATGTTGTACCTAGTAGCCAGAACGTCGTACTTGGCCTATTATGCAAGGCCTGATTTGCCTAATAAGCCAAGTTTTCCTTAATTTATATATTTTTCCAAATTTTTTCTTATGAAATGATAAATCTGTCCATTTCATTATGAATAAGTTAATTTGTTTAAATTTGAGTTAAAACTAACTGACCGAATAAAATAACGTAAAATATATGACCGAACCTAACTTGACCTAAATTAACACAACTAAGTCAATAAATTATGGTCTTAATATAAAATAATAATAATAATTCAAAAAACTATTTGGAAAAACATTATTGAAAATAAAGAAAATCATTCGGCCTATTAGGCAAATCGGGCCTTGTATAGTAGGCCGAGAAGTGCATTCTGGCTACTAGGTACGACATATATATAAAAAATATACTAATATTTATAATATATGTTATCTGAATATTTAAAATACAAGCACTTATTTGGCTAATATATCAGATTGCTTTGTATATAGATGCATAATAATAATTATCATATATTGTAAGGACTCCAAAGTGAAGGCAAAAAAGTGTCCGTGTGCAAGACGGGCTTTGAGGAGCTATTCCACCAGTTAATTGAAAACGGGTCGTATTAGGCTTCCAGAGCTTACTGCAAATATTTGTCATGATGGGGGGAATAAAAAGCTAGGCTAGGCTATCGGGAATTAGTTACCGGAAAAATAACGTTAAAGTATTTAAACTATACAAGAAACCCATATTAGAGAACAGCAAAGTGAAACGAGAAAACATTTCTTAGGCATTCGGCTAAAGGAGCAGGTAGTTAATTTGAACTCAATGATAGGGTACTAGATGCGGTGGTGCCCAGTGATGCCCAGTGGTGCCCCGTGGTGCCGGGTCTCGCCGTCTGCTTCTTTCTATCAACCTTACACGTAACGCTGACATTTCCATGGGTAATATCGATGAGTTATTTGTTAATGAGTTATTTGTGTTGTCAAGTACCCCACTCATTCCCCTTAAAAAAACAAAAGCGGCTAGAACCAAACTCTATTTGATATAAATTGTGTGTGCCTAAGTGTTGGCGTGTGCCCCCCCCCCTTCCCCACGCCAGGGTGCTGTGTGGTTTACAAAGAAAGAGAAAACTAGAGGAAGACGGACAAGCAAAAATTAGATTTAACAAGGATAGAAACACTAAACCATTTTTCAGACTCCGATTTGCTGTTTATTGGGCAGGTCTATTAACTTTTATTGTGGCACTCTTAAGTGGGTGCATCTTGACCGACTGAATTGTTCATTGTTATAGCAAGATTATTGATTATTCATTTTCATCTTTTGAGAAAAATGCATCGTTATATTTTACTTGGGCAGGTAAGGCGGTGCTAGGAATATGTTAAAGAATTTAAAACAAATTTCTTAGTACTCGTGGAGAGGTAGCAGCGGGGGAAGGTTGGGGAGAGCTTCTTTATATTCTTTCAGAGTTGACAGAAAGGGGGCTTGAAGCTTGCACGTGGAGTGGGGCGGCATGATTCCCGTAAATTATGAAGGAAAAGTTAGGGCTGGTGCAGACAGGGAGGTGTTGTGGAGTGGCCGATGGTGCTGCAGGAATTATAATTCACTCCAAAGTGTTCGCGGGACCCACCTCAAGTTCCTTACCCAAGGCCTCCCTTCCATGCCTCGTCCCATCCTGGCATTTCTCGTCCTCTCTATATTATATTATACATTTACATATTATAACGTGATATCTTGGATGTAAGTTCGAACCCTCATCACGGCCCTTGTGGATTTATAAATAATATATATCTGTGAGGTGGTCACAGTACTTTGGTACTTAGTGCGTTTACGGGAATCCTGGTCGGGTCATTAAGAGTTCTTAGTGATCAATGGTTCACTATTCACAATCACACTTAGTGATCAATGGTTCACTATAGATTCGTAATCTCGAATCTATAATCCTAGAGGTAATCTCTCTAGGAAGATATTCGGCCTGCTCCATCATCACCTATTCTATCATACGACGTCTATATATTCAAGAACTGCAGCCACAAGAGCAATAACAATACCTCTCAAAACGTCTAGACAGAGTACCACCAGTCTTAACTCAACCCCCCCACGGCCCGTCACCCTCCTCGCACCTGGTGACGCCTCAGGATCACGCCACCTCTGAAACAAGTAGTTAAAGAGCCGGTTCATATTTACCGACGTCATCAGCGCCACCTGGACGGCCGTCGTTCCATATAAATAGAAGCCGGCCACGACCAAGGTTCACGGGAGACATCTCCCGTCACGCAGGGTGCAGCCGTACCTCCACAGATCTCCAGTATCATCTATTGATACTGGTAATGGCTCAAAAAGGCCACCACTTACGGGCTATTCGTGCCCGTCCCACCTTTTGGGTGGCTTAATCTTCACCAATCGTCAATCAATTGGACACATTGAATGGGAGACATCTCCTGTAATGCAGGGTGCAGTCGCACCTCCACAGATCTCCAGTATCAGTTCTTGATACTGGTAATGGCTCAAAAAGGCCACCACTTACGGGCTATTCATGCCCGTGCCACCTTTTGGGTGGCTTAATCTTTATCAATCAATCAATCAATCGACCAAGTTCATATTACTCCTGAGTGCTCTACTGAGTAATCCTGTTGACATACCCCTGTGTGATAACAGAGTTATTCAGTCTGGCTCACAGTATTCCTGCACCATTTTTAATTGCACATTAACGTAACGTAAATTTGATTGTCTGTTTATCTTGTTCATTTTGTATACTTAGAATATAGCCAAGTTTTGAATATTATTTTTATTTTCATGTTAAGTGTTTAAGTCGATTGTTTAAGTAAACTATTTTAAATGTTTTTTCTTTTTTTTTTTTTTTTTTATTTATATTTTTACATGCAAGCATGCTTATAAGTACAATAAAACAATACAAACGCAAACAACAGAACGTGCAAAAACAGAAAGGACATAAACACAAAAAACGCCGGCCGGAAGGGCCGATCACACAATAACAATAAGTACAAAACAAATTACAATAAGCACAAAACAAATTATAACAATTACAGAACAAACTACAACAATAAATATAAACAAATGACAACAATAGAGCCACACATAGCTGAAAACAAAACCAGAATCGATACCAAAACATGTAATAAACAGAACAAGGCTACCAGCACCGCAAAAACACACGGAGAGGCACCAACATAAAACGTAAAAAGAACAATAATAAGAACAATAATAAGAACAATAATAATAAGAAAGGAATACAAGTATACAACAAACCGGTAAACCATGACAAAAGCATACACCAGACCGAGCCCCTCCAACAGCCTGAAGGGCACTCAGCACCACACAAACATACACACAAAACACAAAACACAAAACATTATAAATTAATCACATGCACTCTACACAACCCACAGTACAGACAGGACTCATCGGTCTCGCGGAATTTCCACAGGAAGAAACTGACCAGGGAGATACTTATCAGGGAACTTCTCCTTAGGATATTTTCCTTTATAGGCCTCCCAAATCATATACTCCTGCATGGTGGGGGGACGACCCCCCAGCGCCCGCGGGCCCGACATAAACTCTGGAATCACCAGATCAGGCGGAAGCGGCCAGTCCCGAAGTTCAAAAGGACAAGTCGCATAACGAGGCTTGGGAGCGCGCGCCACGCCCCCTGACGTAGCAGATGACACCGATGAATCGGACGAGGGCTGTCGAGACGGTCGCGCCGCCGGAAGCACAGGAGCAGGGGATAAGCGACGAGAAGGCAATACCTCCACCGAGATCACAGGGGACACTGAAGAAAATGTCGTAGATGGAAGAGTCGTCAAAACCGCAGACGATGAAACAGGGACCGATGCAGTCATCACAGAATCACCAGAGCGAGCAGTCTTTTTCAACAGCATCACCAGGCCACCCCGCTCACTACGGACGTCAGCAGGGGGCACCACCCCCCACGAAGAACCGGATCCATCCGAGGCAGGCGATGCTCCCGAAGCAGGAACCGCAGACACGAGATCGGAAGTGGAAGCCGAAATACCGGCACATTCATCCTCTGGCAAATGCACCTCCGCCGTCACCGTAGTACGCAACGCAACTGTAGCCACCCCTCCGTCGCCGGCAGACTCACATGCGTCGAAATCACCAACGTCTACCCATGCAGGCGACGAACGCCGGGAACGCTTAGGCTCGGGCCGCAGATCATCAGATCCGGAGGCCGACTCAGACATACGCTCAACACAAGCCGGCCGAAACGACGCACGCCGCAATACTGCAGCATCCTCCACCACATGGGGTACCAGGCCAGACACAGAAGGAAGCGCCGAATCCACCCCAGCACCCAGTACAGCCGGAACAAACGTCGAGGGTGCAGGGACAGGGTCAGATGCATCAGAGGAAGACGGGGGAGTCGTAGACTGAAGAACTCCAGAGACACTAGGCGGAGCAGGACGATCACCAGGCGATGACACAACCTCCGGAGGAGAATCCACCACCATAGAGGGCGCATCAGGCGACACAGGGGGCATATCCGCGGCGGGAGAGGCGTCTACATCCACAGAATCCTCCTCCACAGGAAGCGGAGGAAAATCCTCCTCACTGAATAGGTTCACGGGAGCAATGGCCGGCGCAGAACAATCAGCAGCCTGATGGCCCAACAGCCCACAACGATAACATGTCCGAGGCTGTCGGGCGTAAAACACGCGAACTGTGTACCCCATCAGGCGCACAGAGGACGGAATATCCTCCCGGAGCCTCATGCCCAGGGTACGAATGTTCGTCCTCACACCTTTTAGGGGGCTTGAAGTGACCACGTTCACCCGTACACTAACCACCGCGCCAAAACGGCCGAAGTACCGCCTTAGCAGACCCTCCGGAAACTCCAATGGAGCTCCATGCACGCTAACGTATGTGAGGGCACCACTCCTATCAGAGATAGAAACAGTGCCCCCACCATCCGGCAGGGGTAATGTCCGCCCCTCGTAACGACGGAGAAAGTCGCGATAAGCCAACTCCTCAGTGAACTTCACGATCACTCGACGAGCTGTCACCAGCTCGACTCCGTAAATGTCAAGCACAGGAACATGCAGCATCTCACACACTTGCGCCATCTCCGGGTACCCAGCCCGGCTGGAAAATTCAAATCCCACAGACTGAGCCCGCAGTATAGGTGGAAGGGGGACCCCCATCGTTAACGCCACGTCAACACAGGCAGGCAGACACACCTGCCCCCAACCGGCCAATTATGGAAACACTCCAACAGCCGGAGCGCCGCGCACACACGTCCGACCCCTACCGAAGCTTGGGCCGGTCTCAGTTTTTTCTCTTTTGTGCTTATCCTACAGTCGTCACAGTGAAGATTACACAGCAGTCTAATTCTTTTTTTTTTCCATTTTTTTATTTCTGTGACTTGTATTCCATCTGCCTAGAGAGACTGCACTAACATCAATTTTTGTCATAATATAATATATATATATATATATATGTCGTACCTAGTAGCCAGAACGCACTTCTGAGCCTACTATGCAAGGCACGATTTGCCTATTAAGCCAAGTTTTCATGAATTAATATATTTTACCTAATTTTTTTTTATGAAATGATAAAGCTACCCATTTCATTATGTATGAGGTCAATTTTTTTTCATTGGAGTTAAAATTAACGTAGATATATGACCGAACCTAACCAACCCTACCTAACCTAACCTAACCTATCTTTATAGGTTAGGTTAGGTTAGGTAGCCGAAAAAGTTAGGTTAGGTTAGGTTAGGTTAGGTAGGTTAGGTAGTCGAAAAACAATTAATTCATGAAAACTTGGCCTATTAGGCAAATCGGGCCTTGCATAGTAGGCTGACAAGTGCGTTCTGGCTACTAGGTACGACATATATATATATATATATATATATATATATATATATATATATATATATATATATATATAATATTATATAATAATATGCAATTGACGATCACAAAACACTGATCATTTTTATGTGGAAAATCCACAGAGAAATGTGAAAGGAATGAAACCTTTCACATTTCTCTGTGGATTTTCTGCATAATAATAATAATAATAATAATAATAATAATAATAATAATAAATAATCTAAAATATATATATATATATATATGTATATATATATATATATATGTATATATATATATATATATATATATATATATATATATATGTATATATATATATATATATATATATATATATATATGTCTGTCTGTCTGTCCCCTTTTGACTACACTTACAAAAGCTATCGTGACAATATGAAATACGTCTTTGAAAGCTAACAATAACAGTTAAATGCTGTTCGATTGCTATGTTGATTATGTGTGTGTCTGTTATAGCCTAAACATTATGAAAAAACCATTAACGAAAACTAAAATGAAAATTTGAAAAAAATTAAGGCTATTGTACTAAAAAAATTCGTGTAACTATTCTTCTGTCCGACATTTTCATAACAAACCAGAAAGGATGATTGCAGAAACAGAAAGTACGGCATCGAGTTCATTTTGAAGAATAATTAGTGAAGCAGAATTAAACCTATGGTAATTCTGCTAGCCTACCTTCACTGATGACAAACAAGTTCGACTAAATAGCAGTCGTCAGTGAACCATAAAAATATTTGAAAATTAAAAATATAATTCTTCAAAGACTATTCATAAATGATTGTACATTAATAATTGGGAAAGGTTACATAGAAAGTACAGTACATTAATTTATGCAAGTTACAGTAACAATATATAGCACGTAAACATTGCCATTATCAGAATCAGATATTTTATTCCAAACAGTTTATAGAAAGCATTAAAATACTGGCTGGACTAAACACACGTAAAACCCTAAACCAAACTTATATTTTAGCCGTAAAGTGACTGACATTTAGCTAACAATTTGAAAGGAGATATATTGTACAGAGATAAGACATATATTGGCACAATTTTTTTCTCAAAATTAAGATATATATTCTTCTAAACAATTAAAAGAACTAACATAAACTGATCATTCCCTGGTGTTATAGATATTTGCACACCCTCAGCATTCTGCATCAACAGATTCTGTGGCTATCTCGACTCGGTTGTTCCATCATTATTCACAATATCCAGCTGGGCTCTTCCTGCTTTCTCTGCTTAAGAGTTGTATTATCCTGTCTTGTAGACCTACTAATTCCATTATGTATATCACTGATTCTTAAGTTGTATTTCCTAACAATTAAGTTTATATTTACTGAAAACTAAGAGTGGCTAAGGTTAGGGGAGTGCCTGAAAAAAAAGTTGATTGTGTTTACTGGATCAGGCCAGGTAGGAGATGCCATTGAATGTGTGGATGGACATCAAAGATACGTCTAAAACATTTCCTCAATTTACTATTAAGCTTACCAAAGTCAGCATTTTATAGATCCCATAATTCACGTCAATACAAGCTTAGACATTGTTAAATAACTTTAATTTCGACAAGGTGACATTTATTCAGACCTTCAGGTCTGTAATAGCATAAACAAAATTGACAAGTGGGGCCCTTTGAGCATGAGACTCAGATGCTTTTAGAATACTTTAGTGGAATCTCTCTGCCTAGTAATTTTGTATTGGGATCTCGATAAAACGAGTCCATTGAGTTAAAAGCAACCACAGCACATTTGGCAGGATTAAATGTTAGGTTGAACTCTGCACTGAACCTTTCACAAAAAAAAGCATTTTTGTATCAAGTTTTTCCTGACCTCTTTGGTTGTTGCAAGTAGAACTAGATCATCAGCATCATAACAGGAAATATTAGGCTCCATATCCTTAACATCGTCCTGATTCCTCTTACGCATCTGTCTAATTTCGACTATTTCATAAGTTATTTCCCGTTAAGAGTGAAATTTTAATTTAAAAATAAGACAACAAAAAAACGCGCCATCTTTCTCGGTCCATCTGCTGCCGTTTGATTTGAAATTCCTTAATTAATGCACATTTCATTAGGCTTTCGCTTTTATGATGGGAAGCTGTTGCGAAAGGTTGTCTAGGAGTGTGGGGGGGGGGGAGGGTGTGAGCGAGTTTGTATATTTGATTAATTTAATGAGAAGTTGACTTCGTGATATGGTATTCTCTGTTCCCGATTCTCTCCCTCTATTTTTCCTTTCCCCTTTTTCTTATTATTTCTTCCCCCTTGTTTCCACCTCTCCCCCTCTTGCCTCGTACTCTTGCTTTCTCTTGCCATTAGTGTCGGGTAATTGCGGTCGCTAGGCTACGCTCAAGGTCAGCTGGAGAACCTTTCATTTGGGGTAAATTTTTGTGTATTATGTGTGCGCGAGTGCGTACGCGTACGTCTTGTGTTGAGATTTTAGTTGCATTTAATTTTTGTTTAGGTTAGATTTGTACGAAGGATAGGCCTACCGGTGTGATGGAAGGAAGTTCCGAAGAATAGGCCTACCGGTGTGGTGAAAGGGGGGTTGAATTTAGAATATATATACTGATAGAATAAGGGGACTTGTGCCATGATGACGGGGTGAGCAGGCTCACCAGAGGTGTTTATCAAGTTCTCTGGTGAGCATTATTAAGGGCTTGCTGGACCCTAATTCATCTTATATTAAATTTACAAATGTCACGTGGAATACTTATGGCATTCCTACTTTTTTGGGGGACTATTTTACCTTCCATTGTGACTTCTGGTCCAATGATAAATTATTTTAGTTTGCTGATCTGGAATTGGTGCGATTGTTTGGCTTAGACTGTTATAAGAAGGCTAATCGAGGAATGTGCCTGTAATTGAAAGTGGGAGAAATCCAAGTTCATATTTAAAGAAAACTATTATTCTTATGTTCAAGAGTGTCTGTATAATTCAGAATGAATTATACAGACACATACTTCGTGTGGAGCATCGCGGTGTGATTTCTTCGAGTTTCGGACAAGGAACTCGGCAGTCATACTATAGAATTGATCCTATGAAGTATGATCATATGTAGGTATCCAAAAATCCAGGTATCCAAAATCCTGGTTTTATTTCCACTTTGCCTAGCCTGATGTAGGTCTTTGGCCTAACTAGACCTAGTTCATGACTGAAACGTGCTTGCGATTCAAGACCCCACTGTGTCTAAGGAACGCTGGGAAAAGGCTACTAGTGGGAATGCTTGCGTTTGGACTAGTGCTGGCGGTGGCAGAACAGCCATTTCCGGAGAAGGGTCTACAGGGACACTTAACGAGTCCTTGACGCTCACAATTGAGGCTTGTCTCAGCTTGGCGGGGTGGCAAGAGGAAGGGGAATGGTAGCCTACTGTTGATGAAGTGTCCAATTTGCATACGTGGAGAGGATTTATTATTCCCCCGTTACCAAGGTGGTGTCAGAGGGTGGGCCAAATGAAGAGGGACATTAGGTAATTGGAACGGGAGGGGAAGTTTATCGAGGGAGGGTGAGATGTAGGGATGTAGAGGGACGGAGACCTAGCCAGCTTCCCTGAGGGCGGCTGACGGAAACTTAGTGTGATATTACTTAGTTTCTGGCCACATTGCAGACCGTAGCCGTGTGGCGAATACTTTATATTGTTGCAAATAATAAGTGTAATATGCTAAGTGTCGAGGAATAGTGTTGATTATTTACGGCACAGTCGATCTGTAAACTATATTTACTTAATTTGTTAAAGATAGGTCTGGGGCAAGATTCACGAAGCAGTTACGCAAGTACTTACGAACGTGTACATCTTTCAATCTTTGACGGCTTTGATTACATTTACTAAACGTTTTACAAACATGAAAACATCCGAATCAACTGTTGTTATTGTTATAAACAGCTTCCTGGTGTCGGAGCTCATTAATTGTCTAATAACTGTCTAATAATTCAGCCACCTCTTGGTTGTTGTTGTTACAGATTCAGCTACTCGGAACAAGTTCCAAGTAGCACGGGCTATGGTGAGCCCGTAACTTACCTGGCACAGGAGCTGGGCAAGAAGTACGGGCTATGGTTAGCCTCGTGGACAGGAGATGTCTCCCGTCCACCTCTTGGGGGACTGAATCTTTATCAATCAATCAGACGAAGGTTCACCTCACCCCCGTCACTCTTGTTCTTGGGTGAGATGATCCTCGAGTCCACTACGGGGTCACCATAGCCCGTGCTACCTACAACTTTTTGTTCCCAGTAGCTGAATCTATAACAATAACAACAACAGTGATCCTCAATTGTTTCGACCGTCGAAATTCTGGGTCAGGTGAAACGTAATGGTTGTCTAACCCGATGGTCATCTTCCCTCTGGTCCAAAGGAGAGCCATCAAAGTAAAGTAAGAGAGAAAAGTAAGTTCGTTAAATTCATTTGTGTGTTTATCGGTGGTGGGAGCAAGCTCGCAAGAATGATAGGTTAAAGTGTGCATAGCCTCCTTCAGTCAATGGTGCGTGTGTTGATTGTGGTGTTATTAACTACGTCGTGACGACTCAGGATGGTGTTGAGGGTTTGCAAGTGTTGTTGTTTTATACCTCCTCCTTCCTGTTAAGTGAAGTGCAAGATGGCTACTTAAATATTAATATGGCCATGTAACTTACGTTGCAGAGTGCACAAAGATTTTCCTCGCCCTTCTCCAACCAAATTGTAATATAAAAGTGCACGTAATGCCTTGGTAATCTTCCTAAATAATTAAAGATTAATGTGTGATTATGAGAGAGAGAGAGAGGAGGAGGAGGGAGGAGGAGGGAGGGAGGGAGAGGAGAGGGGAAGTGACAGTTGGGCGAGAGGAGCTTTTCCACAATATTCACTGGGCTTAAAACCCGAATCTCATAGGCCTAACAAAATAACGACTTACTAGTATTATTATTATTAAGTGGCTCTACCTTCTCATTCGTCGCCTCTTAACCCCCCCTTCGTGATTCAGGCTCTCCCTGGAGCACACGGTGTTGACATCGTATGAACCCCTTGTCCTGGGGAGCCGCCAGTCGAGAAAACAAGAGCTGTTGTAATTGGCAATTTCCTTTCCCTACCCTCTTTCCGTCACCAACACACACACACACACACACACACACACAACACAACACACACACACACACACACACACACACACACACACACACACACCACCACACACACACACACAACTCAACACATCTGGAGAGAGAGGACTTCGTGACAAATCGCCAACATGGGTTCAGGGAGGGTAAATCTTGTCCTGACTGGCTTAATAGAATTCTGCGAATCAGGTGACAAAGATTAAGCAAGAAAGAGAGAGGCTGGGCGGACTGCATTTTCTTGGATTGTCGGAAAGCCTTTGACACAGTAAGAGTTGTACAATAGCTGGGCGGCGAGGACAGGCACGGTGTAGCTGAGTGGTCCTCAGTGGATAGGGAGTACCTAAGCAATAGGAGGCAGAGAGTTACGGTGAGGGGTGAGACCTCAGATTGGCGTGAAGTCACCAGTGGAGTCCCACAGGGCTCTGTACTCGATCCTATCTTGTTTCTGATATATGTAAATGATCTCCCGAAGGGTATCGATTCATTTCTCGTTGTTTGCTGACGATGCAAATTATGAGAAGGAATAAGACAGAGGAGGATCTGCTTGAAGGCTTCAAGAAGACCTGGACAAGCTGAAGGAATGGTCGAACAATAGGTTGTTAGAGTTTAACCCAAGCAAATGTAATGTAATGAAGATAGGCATAGGGAGCAGAGCGAGATACCAGGATCATCTGGGGGAGAGAAATCTTAAAGACGTGAGAGAGAAAAAGACTTGGGGGTTGACATCACGCCAGACCTGTCCCCTGCAGCCCTTATCAAGAGGATAACATCAGCGGCATATGCCAGGCTAGCCACACATAAGAACGGCATTCAGAAACTGTGTAAGGAATCATTCAGAACTTTGTTATACCACATCTGTCAGGCCAATCCTGGAGTATGCAGCTCCAGCATGGAGTCCTATCTAGTAAAGGATAAGACCTAAACTGGAAAAGGTTCAATGGTTTGCCACCAGACTAGTACCCGAGCTGAGAGGTATGAGCTACGGGGGGAGGAGGACTGCAAGGGAATTAACCTCACTTCGTGGGAAAACAGAAAGAGTTCGGGAGGGGACATGATCACCACATTCAAGATTTCTGAAGGGAATCGACAGGGTTAGATAAAGACAGGCTAGTGTAACACAAGGGGCACCGGCACTAGGGGACACAGGTGGAAACTGAGTGGCCCAAATGAGTCACAGAACATTTTACATTCCATGAAACTCCATCGATTTATTGTCAGGAGCCAAAAATCCCTCAGTTTATACTCCCAGGAACACAGGCGAGATACAAGAATCATAATTTGCATCTACAAAATATTAAGTCTAGAGGCAATGGTTCTAAATCTGCACACTGATTTGTTTTCCTTAAGAGACTAGGTAAATGGTAGAATTTGCATACTATGGGCGAATTGTATAAGGGGCGGCAGTAAGGTTTACCTCAAGTACTGGCAATAAACCTTAGTTAGTTAATGCCCAAGGTTTTGTCAAACATTCTTCTTTTTATATATAGCAGAATTGCTTACTGACCCCCCACTGTGTTTAGGGGGAATTTGACAAACATTTTCAAAGGGTACCTGATTATGTTGTTTTGAGAGAGAATCTTTCTTCTAGATACGGGATAAAGGAATGTGCAGCAATGCCGTTATTTATTGTGTTTCTCGAACTTTTTGGTTATATAAAAGGAGAAATTTGAGTAGGCCTAGCGTACTGAATTGTTTGGAGATCTTGCAGGGTTGACAATCAATCCAGCTTTGACACTAATATTTTGGCCAAAGGGTTTTTTCAAATGGCTTTAATACTTGTTTCAGAGTGGAGCGGGTTTTTTGATATATTGGTAATGAGAGCTCCCATCCAGCAGTTGTGTGCTTCTATGCATAATTAACCTACTACATACTGAATTTTGTTACTT